>JAODAL010034840.1:0-43709 GCA_025379985.1 Phyllomedusa bahiana | reverse complement strand
TCGTATGTAAGTCTAAAAGAGAAAAGGAAAATGTATCAATAGGTACAGAGATGCTGATGTTGTCCATTAAACCAGGCACATAAAAGTACAATGAAGAAATAAAATTTGAGTTTAATAAACCAGAGAACATGCTTGAGGACAGGTAGAATGATTTAGAGAACAAAAATAAGCAGTGCTATGGAGCATAAATGTTTAATCTTTAATTTAGGAATAAGTAACTAGTGGTTGACTGACAGAGAGTAGATGCAAAAGTGTAATTATAGTTCATTATGATGTAGGGGCCTAAAAGTACAAATTACTGGCCCATAGTGCAGCCCTTGTACTATCACATGGGACTGTGCATACAGAGCAACTATGCCCTTAATAATGTCAAGAAATAAGCAAAAAGGTCTTGGAATAGTGGTATAAATGTGTCAATATTAAGTTAAAGATATTCCATCCAAAGACAATTACAACATATTTACCTTTGATGGGTTTTGTGAACTCTACTTTAAAGTTCATCACAAATTGAAGGACTATACTGAGAAAGTTGGCCATAGCACTCTTCACTGAAGTCTATGACAGTTAGGGTATGTTCACACGGTTTATTTGCTGGGTGTACTTCGGCTGTAATTGTGCTGCAATGTGCCTGAAGTAGCACCCATTGAGTGCTATGATTTTATGTCATATTCCCAAGCGCACAGTACATGTCCGTAAAAAGAAGTGATTTGTCTCTTCTTTTGGGGAAAGTGAAACTGGAGCGCTGACCGGTGCGTACTTTCAACAGCAGGCGTATAGTGGTGCGCACAAGTACCTGCTGCTATACACTATGTGAACCCGGCCTTACAGAAGCACAGATCTTCCCCACCCATTTATACCAGTGACCTTGTATTGCAGTATAGAGAGTTTCAACACCTTCCAGGGTTGGAACACCAAGCTGTTAGATATTTATAGCAGATATTCCTTTACAGAAAGATGCGTGTGGGGGACATTGCTTAGGCAACGGCAATGCAATATGGCTGTGTATTGAATAAGATGAAGAAAGGACAGATCTAGGAAAATGATTTAGCACAAAAGTGTTTTTATCTTTCAACCATAATGTGTACAACAGAAAGTATTTAAAAATTCCAACATCTTAATGACAGTCACATAGTACTGTGTCAGTAGGAATAAACGATCATCAGCTTTTCACATGATAAAATTATGATTCCCCAAAAATTACTGGGTATGAAACTAATAATTAAAGCATGGGGGGGTCAGAAGAGCAGTGTGAAACTCCCCAGAGATGACTCTTAACCTGTACCTGTGAGGCTCTCATTTGTAGCACCTTTTTATCTGCTTCTTTGTGATATTACTATACACAATTTTTATACATACTATTCAAAAAATGTAGATGTAGTCCTTTCATTGATGCGTCTAACATAATAATGCAGCATTTTTTATGATGTCTGCATTGCTCTACCTCAGTAATCTCTTTATTAAACACAAAGCTTAAAACAGCAAAGGACTTCATAGCCACTTAAACCTGAAAGTGCTTCATCTTATACATTTCCTCAAGAAGGAAGTAACTGGATTTAGCCTCCTTTCCTGAATGAGTGGTTTGTATTTATGATGACAGTAAATAATAAACATAAAACATGACAGAAAATAGCGAATATGAAACAATAAAAGTAAAGTAACAGCAAAATGTGAAAATATTATAGCGTAAAATCATACTGTACTATATCTATAATTTCAGGCTAAGGTTCTTTTTTATTAGTCAATTCAGTCTAAAACAGAATTTAAAACTGAATTTTCCCGATACACTAAGGTAATGTTCACACAACGTATCTTCACATGTATTTTGTCAAATAATAATCATGTATTTTCAATTAAGTTACACATCATAAACATGCCTTATAAATATTCCATTGATTTTGAAAGAATTGCATCCCACTGTGCACCTTGGGCGACATGTATGATCTAGGTGCAAAGAGGCCAGTTCTAAATCGCTTTAAAGCAGTGTGGAATGGGCCAGAATGTATGGACCTGTTCTACTGCGAGTCATAGATTTGACGTTTTCTAGTTCCAATATGATAACTCAACTTGTCTTCTACTGATTCTAAGTAATAATATGTGTTATATCCTATAAATAACCACTTTCCACTATGCCTGTACATAGGTCTTCTTCTCATTCATATTTTACTAATATGATAACCAGCTTAGCCTGATTATGTCACCATTGATGGATTATTTTAACTTGTTTAGCCCAAATAAAAAGTCACTAAAAAGTTTTCATTACCATCTTTGTCAATATCAGTTGGAAGTAGGGCATCTTAAAAACGTTTCACTACAAAGATCTTATTTGTAATGATGGGGACATTAAAAATAAGCACTTTTGCAATTGGTTTATATTACCTAAAACATTAAGTATAGCAGCTATTATCTAATCTGTAAGTGTCTAGAGCTAAATCTGAAGTCTGAGGTTGGGCCACACCGTCTTTGCTGTGGTTGGCTGCCTGCTATTTAGTTCAGCCCTGGTCAGGACATGCTCCCTGTGTGGGACACATCCTCTGTGCTGTGATTGGCTGCCTGCACTCTCTAGTGCTAGGTGTTGGCTGTGTCTGTGTAATAAAAGCTGCCTGTGCTCCTCTCTGCTCCTCTACCAGTGACAGCTCTATGTTGTTGAACTGGGCAATTACTGAGTCTCTAGCTGTAAAATTCATTCACTCCCCATATAACACAGCATTATACACTCTGCTCCCTCCACCCTTATAACACAGCCTTATACACTCTGCTCTCCCCACCCATCTAACACAGCCTTATACACTCTGCTCCCTCCACCTATATAACACAGCCTTATACACTCTGCTCCCCTCATCCATATAACACAGCATTATACACTCTGCTCCCCCACCCATATAAACATCCAATATTTTACTCGCTCCCCCCCACCCATATAACAAACATATACTGCTGCTCCCCCACCACATATAACATACCCTTTACATTGTCCCAACCTATAACACCTTATACATTTGTTTCATCAGTTAAGGCTGTATGTATAATTGTTTGCAACAGTACATGTGTTCTGGTTGCAAGGAGCTTGTGGAGGGAGGTGACAGCTCTCCAGGCATGATAACTGACCTTTGCATGAGGTCTGGAGAGCTGTGGCATCCTCTCTCTCCCACTGCTCACACAGAATGAAGAGGACTGGGGAGGGAGCAGGGAGAAGGTGTGATGATGTCACCATTCTTCAGTGAGGGAAGATCTAGCTTACAACTACTTGGACAGGGTATTTACATACATGGCTATGACTGAAGACTGATTCATTGCCCCAGGAAATGGGGCAATCTTAGCTTCAAATATGTCCTTCAAAAAGGACAGCACAAAGACTCAGTGATAAATACTGTTGTCTTGCACTGCTGGAGCCTTGGGTTGAACTCCCACCAAGGACAATATCTGCAAGGAGTTTCTATGTTCTTCCTATGTATGCATGAGCTTCCTCTGGTTTCCTCTACACTTCAAAAATATTAATGTTAATCCGGAATTTAGACTGTGAGCCCAATGGGGATAGGGACCAATGTGAATAATGATAATATATGTACAGTGCTGGAGAATATGTGTGCTATATAAATTAATACTATAAAATACTTAAAGGCTTCTTATCATAACAAAGTAGCTTGCAGTTGTCTCTTGGTTTTCCAAGGTAGAATTAGAGTGGGTTTTCCTATTCAGAAACTTCAATTTTCAGCTGTAGCAGAGAATGACTTCAAAGAGAGTCACTTTAGCTGCAGGACTCTACACAGGACTCTATACATTCATGCGTTATACAGATACAGTAGCTCAATGATTTTAATAGCACATGTAATGCATTACGGGATCTGTCTTATAATTGCACTCCTGGTGAGTCATTTTTGCTTAACTTGCTCTGTCTCTAAGGGTGCTTTCACACAGTGCATTTTTGGTGTGTTTTTTTCCAGAAATACACAGAATTTGTAGCTGTGCATTTCTGCAAAAAGAAAGAAAACACAACAAATATGCACTGTGTGAAAGCACCCGGAGGGCCCAGAGGACTGCTGAAGTGGGACGTGGGAGAACATGAACAAAATCGACTCCTTGTAAGACCTCCCAACCTGTATTATCAGCGGTTCACTATGGTATAGCAAAGAGTACCTCAAGACTTCTCTATTAATGGAAGCAAACTTTAGAGGCTTATCTAGGCGGTGTAGGGGATTAGTCCCAATGGCAGGCTTACACAAGCAGGACCACAGTCTATATTTGTGCAAACCACGGGTGCGTTTATTGGCTTGGCATCCGTTTCTCCAACAACACAAGCAGCAAACAAAAACAAAAAGGCTTACTTCAGCCAACACCCAGGTGTCTCCTCACAGTCTTTAGGCGGAACCGCCTAGCACCTATCTCAGGCACAGTCTGTATGGCCCACACGGGCTCTCACCCTTCCGGCGTTGTGTAAGGCACAGCTCCTTGAAAGGACCTTAGAGCTTCCCTCAGCCTCCAAGGTGGTTACACTCTGGTAACTAGAAGGGAACTGAACAAACACATAGCTCACCTGATCTCCAGGCTTACATAGGCCATCCTAAACTCCGGCCTGGATCCCGGAGTGGGAGCAGTCATCCCACCCCACTATTTGACTGCTCCAGTGAAGGCCGACCCAGACTTGCTGCTGTTGCAGCCAAACTAACTTTAAACGTATCAGTGGCCTAATGCCGCTGACACAGAATTATCTGACCTTCACTCCACCAAAGCCAGGAATTTTGGTGGCACATATCTCCCATCTATCACAAGGCCTTGTGCCTTCCTACAGCGGGTGACAGGAAAACGAAATTTGTAAACCAGAGATGAATGGATGAAGATTCCTATGAAACCAGAGTCCAGGATGGCAGAAAGCTGAAGCCAGATGCGGAACTAAGAGTGACTGTCCTGGTCAGACAAGTAACAAATGCATCTTCGCCCATGCTCGCCTCTTCCATGAGTCTTAGGCACTGAAGTCTCCCGGAAGAACTCAGGCAAACCGGACAGTCTTTCACAAAATGCCCAGAGCAACCACAATATAGGCAAAGGTTCAGACCACAACTGCCGGTGCACTTCTCCTTTGCCAAGTGAACTCTCTCACCCTGCATAGGTCCACCTTGAGGAAATGCTGATGGTTGCTTTGGCAGACATTGGAAGAACGGTGTGAGATGAGGAAGGCTGTGGGACTGGGAGGACAGTATCTGCTGGTGAAGCTCTAAATCTCAGAAAAACAGATGTCAATTCTGGGACTAAAGCGATGAGGTCATCCAGAGTTGTAGAAAGATCACGATTCACGACCAGCCAGACTGTCCTTAAATCGCCCAGCGAAACCTTCCCAGAAGACCTGATGTGATAGAGGACTCACATCCAGGTTCTTCAAGAACCTTGTAGAAAAAACTTTAGACATTTCTTGCAGGTTTAAGGGCTTGTCTCACTACATCGATTCATCTTACCTCAGTCCTGTTTTCTCAGTTTCATTTTTGAATTCAGTGGCCTATTTACTGGCTTTACTGGCTTCTAGTGGCCTGCAGTGTTGGGCTGCTGAGGACACCAGGTCTGTAGCTATAGTGACCAGTGCTGGCAGCCTATAAGGAGAGATCAAACAGTTCTGTAGCTATAGTGACCTGAGAAGCTGATGCAGCCCATACAAAAGGAGTTATCTAGGAATAGGTCCACTGTTAATGGACAAATATTGCAAAGTGACTTTTTTTTTGCAAGATCTTTAACATAAAAAGCAATCCTTGTAGTGAGACAACCCCTTTAACCATAAATGGATCCCTTCTCTCCCAGGGGGATGTGGCCCAAGACAGAGCTTCACCGGATAGTAGACGTATGATGACTACCTGTACTCCATCTGTAGGAAACTGATGTGCCAATACCTCAAAATAGATGGTAGATAGGTTCAGGAAACCGCAAGAGGTCATAGGGTTTCCATCGTAATGAGGTGGCAGCCTCAGATACAGACCAAGAAAAGTAGCGGCCACCAGGGGCAGATGTACAGCAGGTACAGCAACTAGGAGACGAGCCGCAAGCGCGCTGCTGATATTGTGTTGTGTTTGCATTGCTTTTGGCTGCCACACCAGCATGCACCTATATACTTCTTTTTCAAAATGGATGTGCTGACCATATTTTGTTTTTTGACTGTATACATGGGGAAGTGGCTGGTGCCCATCTTGGTTTTTGCACTCCACCTATCTGCACAGGTTTCTTAATCAGATCAGGTTATACCTGGAATCTTCTCTCCCTGAAATGTGGAGGTCTGAACAGACACCAAGAGAGGTAACATATAGCGTAGGTTCCCATCTGAAGTGAGGTCACCTTGCCCTTGGTAGTTGGGCATTTACAGTTTTGATTAGAAATGTGCACTAAGAACCTCAAAATTTTCATATATTCCGAAGTAGCAGAAATGCTTTTCCAAAGAATTCCCATGTCCCCTTTGACTGTTTTCAGTGCTTGTAGAGTGCTACTGATATTGTGTTGTGTTTGCATTGCTTTTGGCTGCAACATCAGCGTATACCTATATACTTATTTTTCAAAATGGATGTGCTGACCCTATTTTGTTTTTAGAGTCGCAATATGCTGTAGCATCTCAAAATGCTGTTCTTGACAAATGCCTTGACGGGCCACTTCAGCTGCAAGGTCATGAACATCTGGCAGAGGCACATTGGCGGGATTCATTGCCAGATCATAGAGTTGAGAGGTACAGGTGTGGATCTACTGAGTCGCCACAAGGGATAGTACTAACCCCGCCAGGGAGCGGAGTCTAAGGAGCCTCCCTGTACCCACCAAAGCTCGCCATGAAGCCGGGGTGGAATTGGCTTTTGAGGACTCCCAGGTCACTTCCCATGACATGGTCTCTCATGACAACAGCTGAAGTGCCAAACGGGGTACAGAGAAAGCGTAGTCCGGGTCACTTTCAAAGAGTTCAGGGCAGATGGCAAGCAAAGCGAGGTCTGTAGCAGAAGGTCAAACACCAGGGAAGCACAACACTGAAACTGAGATAAACTCTAGCACAGTTACACCAACGATCTGGCTAGGCATTTTAGGTCAGGTGTGTACTAGGCCATTTAAAACTTAGAGTCAGCATGCACACTAAAGGGAAGGAGAACGCATGCACCTGGCACCAGCAGCAGCAGCAGGGAGCAAGAGAGGTGAGCAGATGATGGCAGGGACTGGAGTGGGAAAGCCAATATGAAAGCAAAAGGGGACCACAGTGAGCGTCATGACACATACAGTGACCAAGTAGTGGTAAATACCAGTGTACACAGGCTCACTGCAGACTGTATATTACCACCATACAGTGATCATATAGTGGTAGATAGCAGTTGTACACAGGCTCTGTAGACGTTTAAGTGATTAGAGTGTAATTAAATCTAATGACTCAAAGGAGACATCTTCTTTGACTGGAGTTGTTCATTTTCTTTTTTCTTCTCCATCCTGTCCAGATGACTTCTCCTGGCTAGCACTCATCTCTGCAGAATTTCCCACACAAAACATCTGAGAATTCTAAGTTTTCCAGCACTTCCCTACCTATGCTCACCACTGTACAAACTCCACATGGAGTAATAAGTGGAGGTGCTGATGTTATGGGGTAATAGGTGGAAAGGTTATGGGGTGATAGGTGCAGGTAGGGAGGTTATGGGGTGGTAGGTGGTTATGGGAGGTTATGAGCTGATAGGTGGAGTTGAGGAGGCTATGGGGTGATAGGTAGGGGTTGTATTTTGTGCTGGCACCTGCATTCATAACACAATGGTGGAGGAGTTGCGAGAGAGAGGAATACAGAGTACAGCTTACAATCTCGTTGGGGTGGGGCCTTAAGGGAATCCCCCTGTAAATTGCGCAGCAGCTGTGGTCTGTACCCTTCAGAATCATATTGTGCAGGTTTAACTCCGTACCCTGAAACCCCAGAAGATCAGTCACAGGAGGTGGACTTTTGTTCTGTCATGGTTTTTGTAATGTAATGTTTTTATTTTTTTTACAGGTTTCCCTCTTGGACTATGTTGGACCAGGGTTGAATTGATTTCTTTAACAAAATGGTGAAATTGGAATTTTGTTGGGGAGTGTTTATTGAAAAAACTTTTTTTGTGTGTTTTGTGTACACTTTTTTTCCCCATTTTATTCCAGTTTTAGTAATGGAGGCGTTTGACAGATGCCTCTCCATTGCTATTGTTTGGGCTTTGTGTCAGCAAGCAGTGGTTTTTGTCACCCCAAGACTGACACTAAAACCATGTCACTATTACCCAAGTACCCAATGAATCAGGGGTACTGTGAAAAGCCAGGTTACCATTAGAAGTGGACCCTGTAATGTGATGGTCTGAAACTGGGGCGGTTGCGGGATGATATTTTTAGGATTGAAAAGGGCCAATATCTATGGATCCATGGATATTATCAGGCTGCAGCTGTTGGTTTTACCTCGGCTGTTTATGAAAAATGAGGGGACCCTACTGTATGTCTTATTTTTTTCAAAAATCATTTATTTATTGAGAATTCAAAAATGGGCAACTACTGTAATCATTACAGTGAATTCCTATGTTTAGATTCTCCATAAATAAATAATTTTTGGGAAAAAAATGACGCCAAGTTCCCCCCTTTTTTTACAACCAGCCAAGGTAAAATCAACAGGTGTGGCCTGATATGATCAGAATAGAAAAGTTCCATGGATACTGGTCCCTTCCCACCCTAAAAATAGCCTTCCCAGAAACTGACCATTATATTAGAGGGTCCACATCTGATGGTAACCTGGCTCTTCCAGTAACCCTGGTGCATTAGGTTCTGGGGTAATAGCGAAGCGGGGTTAGTGTCAGCCTTGGGGTGACAAAAAACACTGCTGATTGAAACAAAGCACAAGCAATACTAATGGAGAGACATCTGTCAGATGCCTCCATTACAAAAAAAACGTAATTAAATTGAAAAAAAAACATAGACACTAAGCACACACACAAAAAATTTAATAAACACTCCTCAACAGCAGCCCTCTTTAACCATTTTGTTTTAAAAATAGATATAAGGCTGATCCAACATATTCCATGGAATCCTAAGTATTCCAAAAGGGAAATGAGTAAATAAACAGAAACATTATACATATAAAAATACATAGGCTAGGTAGCCTATTCAACATGCAGAGGAGTTGGGTGACAACCATTTCCCACAGGTAACACACAGCTTTTCATGATAGGAAAATGGTTGCCACCTTTGGGGGATGGAATTCACCCAGCTTTTCTGGATGCTGGATAGACATAAACAACAAAGCAGGGCGCAGGAGGCAGGGAGTGTCAGCAGGAGACAGGGAGAAAGGGGGCAACTTCAAAAAAGGTTCCAAGTCTTGCCCAGGTAAATATAGACCAGTAAGTTTAACATCTGTTGTGGGAAAAATGTTTGAGGGGCTCATAAGGGACTATATACAGGAGTATGTTGACAAACACAATATTATTAGTGATTGCCAGCATGGATTCACTAAGGACAGAAGCTGTCAGACCAACCTGATCTGTTTTTATGAAGAGGTGAGTAGAAGTCTGGATAGCGGGGCAGCTGTGGATATTGTGTTTTTAGACTTTGCAAAGGCATTTGACACTGTCCCTCATAAGCGTTTGTTGGGTAAATTCGAATCCATTGGGTTGGAGATAACAGTGTGTAATTGGATTAAAAACTGGCTGCCGGATCGTACTCAGAGAGTGGTGGTAAATGACTCCTACTCTGAGTGGTCCCCGGTTGTGAGTGGTGTGCCGCAGGGCTCAGTATTAGGTCCTCTCTTATTTAATGTATTTATTAATGATATAGTGGAAGGGATCAATAGCACGGTTTCGATTTTTGCAGATGACACCAAGCTATGCAGGGTAGTGCAATCTATGGAAGATGCTCATAAATTGCAAGCAGACCTGGACACACTGAGTGCTTGGGCATCCACTTGGCAAATGGGGTTAAATGTGGATAAATATAAGGTTCTGTATCTGGGTAGAAATAATCTACAGGCATCATATGTCCTAGGGGGAGAAAAACTTGGAGAATCGCTTGTTGAGAAAGATCTGGGCGTTCTTGTAGATCATAGACTGCCTCAAAGGGCAAGTAAGATATTGGCGTGTATTAAAAGAGGCATGGACTCGCCGGACAAGGATGTAATTCTACCTCTATACAAAGCATTGGTGCATCCTCACTTAGAATATGCTGTTCAGTTCTGGGCCCCAGTTTATAGAAGAGATGTAATGGGGCTAGAGAGAGTACAAAGACGAGCAACCAAACTTATAAGGGGAATGGAGCATCTTAGTTATGAGGAGAGGTTAGTAGAATTGAACTTATTTAGTCTTAAGAAAAGACGGCTTCAGGGGGACATGATTAATTTATATAAATATATAAATGGTCCCTACTAAAAGTATAGGGAAAAATTATTTCAAGTGAAGCCCCCTCAAAAGACAAGGGGACATTCCCTTCGACTAGAGAAAAAAGGATTCAATCTCCAGGGGAGAAGAGCGTTCTGTAAGAACTGTGATTCTGTGGAATAGCCTTCCTGAGGAGCTGGTCACAGCAGGAACTGTAGAGAGTTTCAAGACAGGCTTAGATACCTACCTGGAACTAAAGAATATTAATGCGTACGTAGCTATGAAAAATTCTGGATCCTGGCTGGTGGAGTCTCTGGGGTCAGAGATATGGTCTCCACTGGAGCAGATTGGTTCTTGCCTTGTGGGTTCCAGGGCATTAACCAGTGGTGAGGCTGGTCTTAAAGTCCTTGTCTCTCTCCCTCACCCTCTGTTACGATACTGGTGTGTATTGCTGGAATCCAATGGCAGGGGCTAAGACACAAAGCACAAGGAGGCACTGGAGACTTGATCTGGAACAGCAGGAGAAGGCAAGGATCCAAGGCGAGGAGTAGCAGGAGACTGACGAGCGGTAAGCAGGTATCTCGGGGTTTGCAGGGTGGACTGCGAGGAGAGGAACAAACTGGAAGGTGAGTTCCTAGGCGAGAGGACTGTAAGCTAAGCAGGAGCTAGGACACAATACTCAAGCAATGAGCAACAGGCTTGAGGAGTTTATATAGGAACTGGAACAGGAAACAGGAAACAAGATGGCAACCAGCTGTGACACAATCCAGCATCTTGACTGAGGGCAAACACAGTTAGTAAGTTCCACGGAATAGCAGGAGATTCCTGACACCCTCATTTTCCCCACCCTTGGTCGAACTTGATGGACACATGTCTTCTTTCAACAGTACTAACTATGTAACTATGTAACTATGTGACTTCTGCCTCCTGTGGTCTGTCTCCAGCCCCCTGCAACCACCAGAGACAGACCACAGGAGTCAGGGAGCAACACGACAGCTCCAGTTGTCTGTGACCTGTCTCCTACGCTCTGTGGCCGCTGAAGACAGGGAGCAAGGGGCAGGAGACAGAGAGCTACTCCTGCCCCCTGACGTATGCGGCAGGAGACAGGCCACTGGGGACAACTTTTGCAGCTACTTGTCTCCTGCTGTTTTTCTTCCTCCTGCGGCAGAAAACAGGCTGCAGGAGTTGAAGAGGCTGTGCAGGGAACGGAGTAGGCCGGGAGTATGTGGCTGCCACTGCTGTCAATGGCCCTGGAGCAGTGTCGTATGACGCTACTATGACGTCGCTTTCCTAATACCAATTCTTCTGGGGGGCAGGAGGGTACCCCCATTTTTGGGACGCTCCCGCAGAATCCAGGAGAATTGGTAAGTATGAGTATGAACATATTTCATCTCAAAATCTGACATAAAAATATTAGCAAATCCTTGTGCTGCAGAAGACCCTACCGAAGTCCCCTGCACCTGAAGGAAGTTTTTAGGACCAAAAGTAATTTTTAGTAAGTATGATTTTTAAAAGGGACATGAAAAAATAAATTTTGGCATTAGATAAAGTAGGATCTTCTTGCAATTTGTTATGTATAGATGTTTTTTCTTCTTCCATCAAATATTTGTATACAAGATCTCTATGTCTAATGTGCACAACCATAGATCCTTCATAATTTCCAACATCTCCAGTTGGTTGAAGAGGTCCCGAGTATTTCTCCCAAGGAAGCTGATTTTGTGGCAATATGTGCGGGGCTTAGGTTTTTTTTTTTTCACCAGCTCATGGTCTCTAGAAATTGACAATCAATTATTTACTTTGCCCATATGACTTACTTTTAATTATTTTTGTATTTCTTTTTCCCACATACAAATCTTTGTTCATGCTGTATGTCTGCATTGTTGTTTGAGTGTATCTGGTGTGCGTATAATGTCTTTAGTGTCACAAAATAATCTGTACAGCTCACTGTTCCTGATGCACGGCAACGGACACCCGTAGATTAAAGCCAATGTATTTAGTGGTTAAGATAAAATTTAATATTTGTTTTTTCTGATCTATTTAAGATTTTTGGGTTTATGTATCCTTAAGAGCTGGGAGCTTGCTGTTTTTGATTAAATACATTATAGCACTTGTCTATTTCTTGTGCCCTTTTTATGTACTAGACTTTAGCATAAATCATATCACTGACTTTTATGGATTCCATTATTGAACCATTATTATAATGTTAGCATTTAGGCCACTGAGTGGCTGCAGCAGTCAAATGCAAGCCACCAGTTAACAAAGAATGGAGAGCCTGCTGGAGCTTCAACACTAAATTTTGTTATCCAAACCCCTTTAAATAACCGGAACACAATATAAAGTGCACTGTAATCAACATCAATACTTACACACTTAAGGGGACATGTATGAAAACTGTCTAGGTCTAAGACTTTCTTTGTTGCACATAGCAACCAATCAGAGCTCTCCTTTCATTCTTTTAGAGCACTTTATGAAATAAAAGGGGGAACTTTGTTTGCTATGGGCAACAAGGAAAGTCTTAAACCAACACAGTTTTCAGATCTGTGGCCCTTAATATGTACAGATATACATTTCACATAATAGACATATAGGGCGACATGTATGATCGGGAGTTGCGCCTGTTTTCTGGCGAAAACGGCGCCTCACTGATCCGAATCCCCTGTCGGACGCAGTGATGCAGTGTTAGGCGCAACCTTCGCCACTTTCGGATGCGCCTCACATGACGGGGAGGGCAGTGGGGGGGGTGTGGGCAGTCAGGGGAGGGACGCGGCACATTCGAATACTCCGAGGCATGCATGATCGCGGCTCGGCAAAGTGCGGCGCATTGCAGCGCTCGCCAGCTCCGACAGGCAGACCTAGTTGATTCTGGTCTAAATGAGCCAGAGGAGGCGAAGTGAAGCGAGAACGTAACATGAGAGGAAACATATAGAAGATCGCAAAAGAAATAAATCTCAGCTCTCAGCTCCGTGCGGCATGGAGTATGATTCCAAAAATCATTTTTATTAGGTGTAAAACATTATCAGAAAAAGAGTTAAAACCTTCTAAAAAAAAAAACATAAATAAAATCACTTTCCAAAAATCAATAACGGCGCTACATCGGGAATTGCAATATTGGAAATTGCCAGGAAATACAGTAATTCAAATTCTGTAAGCGCTTCTCATTGGTCGACAGAAACCAGCCAATCAGAATATGAGCGACAGTGACCCATTATAAGCTATGGAGTAGTATTGACCAATCAAATGAAAAGGCGGGACAGTTCAAACTACAGTAAAAAATGCAGAAAAGAGCTGATTGGCTGAGCTAGCGGGGCACTGAAATCTCAGTTCCGTGCGGCATGGAGAATTAGTAAATAAATCGTTTTTATTAAGTGTTAAACATTCTCTGTAAAAGAGCTAAAACCTTCTATAAACATACATAAATAAAATCCCTAACAACGCGTGTGTCGCCGTCACTGGCGCAACATCAGGTATTGGGATATTAGAAATTGCCGAGAAATACAGTAATTCAAATTCTGTAAGCGCTTCTCATTGGTCGGCAAAAGCCAACCAATCAGAATAGGAGCGACAGTGAACCATTATAACCTATGGAGAAGTATTGACCAATCACATGAAAAGGCCGGACAGTTCAAAATACAGTAAAAAAGGCAGAAAAGAGCTGATTGGTTGAGCTAGCAGGGGCTTGGCTATTCTGGCCAATCAGAGTGCGAGCTACTTTGTCCCATTGTAGTCAATGGAGAGATCGGGGCAATGAAATCTCGGCTCTCAGCGCCGTGCGGCATGGAATATGATTTAAAATATCGTTTTTATTAGATGTAAAATATTATCTGAAAAAGAGCTTAAAGGGAACCTGTCACATAGGTTGTGCCCCCCTTGCTGAGGGCAGCACAAGCTAGTGTCAGACCTGCTGTTGCCAGCACTGTGCCCCTTATTCTGTAAGATGCAGCAGTTTTAGAGCATTTACCCCTCAAACCTTATTCATGAGCAGGTGTTATCTCCACCCACCAAAGGCTAGCCCCACCCACTGACAGTTATTTACATGTTTCTACCTATTCAAAGTAATAGGTTTGTCAGTTGAGGTAGGCGGGGCTAGCCTCCGATTGGCCGGGTTTGAAAAAAACTGACACTCTGAAGGACTCTTCGAATGACTCTTCTGGCTGTAAATTGCAGATTTGAGCATTAAATACACGAAAACTACAGCATCTTACAGAATAAGGGACACAGTGCTGGAAACAGCAGGTCTGACACTAGCTTGTACTGTCCTCAGCCAGGGGGGCAAAAACTATGTGACAGGTTCTCTTTAAACCTTCTAAAAACATAAATCAATCAAATCACTAACAACGCGTTTGTCGCCGAGACCGGCGCTACATCAGGAATTGCGACATAGAAAATTGCCGGGAAATACAGTCATTCAAATTCTGTAAGCTCTTCTCATTGGTCGGCATAAACCAGCCAATCAGAATAGGAGCGACAGTGAACCATTATAAGCTATGGAGTAGTATTGACCAATCAAATGAAAAGGAGGGACAGTTCAAAATACAGTAAAAAAGGCAGAAAAGAGCTGATTGGTTGAGCCCAGGCGGCACATATGAATCCAACAATCATATGTAGTGCGTCTATTTTGAGTGTAGCAAGAAGGGCGCGATAGAAGGGCGCCCTAAAAGTTATTACTGTCTATGGGAAATATTCTAGTACTGTGATTGGTTGGGGGGAAGAGGGGCTCGTCCTGCTTAGCCAATCAGCGGGTGAGCTACTTATCTCATAGAGTTCTATGGGGAAAAGAAATGCAGAGCGAGCTCTGTTTGTGATTGGCTCAGTTAAAAGAGGCGCGATTATTTGGGCCAATGGGAGAGCGAGCGATGCTCTTATGGGTTTTCTAATGCAATCTCTAATCAAACTGTACATGGCAGAAATAAAATGATAAGACTCACGAAGTTGTACCAAAATCTAGGTATCTGTGGCAACTTCCTTGCCGGTACACTACACCTTCTAGCACACTACCTCTAGGCCTAACAGCAAACACTCATCTGCACACCTGCGCCCTTAGTGCACCTGCCTCACCAGCACCTTACATTTGTTATTTTTTTAAAGGTGGATAACACCCTTCACCGTATAATGTGTCTGTCTGAACACTGCTGAATGTTACCAGTAGCAACAGGCAGAACTGTAAATTGAGCTTTGGACTACCAAACAGGCTGTAAATAACCACAATATAAGTATAGCTATGTATCTGCAAAATCACTGCTCAAAGGTTCTGCTTAAAATATTTAAGTGCCTCTGCAGAATGTGTTCATAAACAGGCTGGTGCGGTCCTTAATTCCGAGTGCAGTAATTGCTGTTTCGTCTTTCAGAAAGATATCTCAAGGTCTTGAGAGAAGTCATTTCTTATGCTTATAAATTGCTGCTCTCAATGAATGATAGATTTTGAAGTATCATATTAAAATTGACTCCATTAAAAGATGTGGCAGGAAACCAGCGCTGTGAAAATGTTCTTGAATGGAAGCCAATATACAGCAATAAATTATCTTTCTGGCACCAAGTGTATTGGTATCTCTGTTGTTTCTTTACAACTCTCCCTGAAATAACACGACCCCCTCAGGACTTGACCTACAGTAAGTACCCAAAGCCATGTGCTTTATATTTTCTAAGAAATGAGAATGTTTTATCAGTAAACAGAAATAAATTCATGACTGTTAAACTGTGTTATTCTTAGGATGTGAAATATTAAATAATACCCCCTTTATATAGGCTTGGACTCCTCTGACAAGAGCAACAGAAAACATAGAGGAACTTATACATAAACTTATCTAGAGAGAAATTAGAGAACTTGCCCACAAAAACCAATCACACCAGTGGTTTTAATTTTCCAGTTCAAGGCAGGGTCTGATCACACTGTTATTAGGGGTTTCGATGGCATTTCTGCCACTTATGGATTCAAGAATAGATATCATCCAACACTGTATTGACTGCTGAAACAACAGAGGCCTCAGTTTTCATTAGACCCCATTGTAAGTCAGGCCACTTGGATTCTTCATATGGCAGATTAAGCATCATGGCTCTCATTATGAATGGAAGTCCTGTAAGGTGGTGTAAAAAGAGACTTAATAATCTTTTTTGGCTACTTTGGGCAACCTACACCAGTTTTTATATTAGGCCCCCTGTTTTTTTACTAGTATGGCTCACTACAATGCCACTTGCTTTACATACCTAGTTACCAAAAAATAAAAGGTGCATATAACTAACTGCATATATTATTGTCATCTGCTTTGTCAAGTCACCTGATGAGAACTTCAGTACAACTGTGTGGAATGCTGGCGATATAATAAGCAAAGAAGTATGGATTATCATAAAATCTATGACAAATGTAACATCTTTCTAATATATTTAGGTTGTCCTACTTTCCCTTTTGAGGTTTGTTTTACACAGACTATCAGTGCTGTGGATTTTCCCCAGGAGAAAATTCATAGCATTTCCACAGGTAAATTCTCAGTAGCTGTTGAGACTGAGCTTCATCCTGAGTGTTGTGATTCATGGTAGAAATCAACCATGTCATACAACTTTTAATGATAAGGTAACATGACAGTATATATTTGATGACTGCATTGTTTATTTGTTATGTAAGAGAATGAACCCTCTCAATTGACCAGGAATTTTTTTGGGCAGGTTGATTGGACACGCGACAGGGGTGAAGCTAAAAGGCGCATGGGCCCTGGTATTAAAGTATAGCTGCCCTCCTACCACAACAAGTTCTCACCACAGACTCCAGTCTTGGCTCACCAATAACTTCTAGCTGCATTGCTGGCAATGTTCTTTCTACGCCTTTGTGGCTAGAGAGCTGAGCAGTTGGCACTGTTATCTAAGTCGGAGAGTGCAGGGCAGCATCAAATAAATACTAGAGGCATTCAAACATAGACATGAAGTTATGAGCTACTTGACTTCCACATTATTATTCCACAAGTATTCTTGCACTTGATCCAGCAATCAGAAAGCGTCTTAATATCAGAAGAGTAGAAGTCTTTGGAACACATGTTGACCCACTTTTGTACATCAATAACCTCCTCATTTGAATTAAATTTCTTCCCTCCTAAATGTTCCTTAAGTGTACCAAAGAGATGATAGTCTGCGTTTGCTAAATCTGAGCTGTAAAAATGATGAATTAGGACTTTCTATCGGAGCTCTTGTAATATTTCCATTGTCACAGCAGCATTGTGAAGGAGAGTATTGCTTTTGTTGGTTGAAGTTTATTTTAAACTTTTTCTTTACCTTTTCTAAACGATTTTCACCAATCATACACTCTAGAGCAAAAAAGACACTCATCCCCAAATCTGATATTTAAGTCTCAAAAAAATCTGAGATGCAATGTTCCCTCTTTTTGTCTATTTGTAATAATAATTAGCTGTGGAACAATATTGTGTACCACCTGCTCCGACATGTTGAGTACACCTGACAGGAAGAGGGGAAAGAACAGCTACCACTACTACCGACCAGTTTAAACATGTATAGGTTTATCCAATGAGTCCATCTTGTACTTTTTAGGAGAACAAAGCAGGAAAATTCATTTTTATAACTGAACATCCCTCATATTATAGCAGCTGTGCTTGGAACTAGCATGGAAATGAAAAGAGCTGTACATGCAATGCCAGCTCTCTACTCCCTGTGGCCACCACAGACTCAGGCCAGGCTAAAATAAAAAAGGCTAGGATAATATCCTTTTAAGAGCATTAAGTGTGTACTAAATGTTTTTTAGGCTTAAAGGGGTTGTCTCACTTCATTGATTTGTCCTGTTTTCTTGGTGTTTACTGGCTTCTATAAGGCTGCAGTAGAAGCCAGGTCTGTAGCTGTAGCAACCAGTGCTGGCAGCCTATCAGAAGAGATCAAACAGGTCTGTAGCTATAGCGACCTGAGAAGCTGATGCAGCCAAAACAAGAGGGAATATCTAGGAATAGGTAGGATACTGTTAATGGACACATATTGCAAAGTGACTTGTTTTTGCAAGTTCTTTAACATAAAAAGAAATCTTTGTAGTGAGACAACCCCTTTAATGTTAAAGCAATTTAAGAAATCCATACAATACCTAGATCTTGCATGTAGCAAAAATTATTTGGCATATATAACTTACTGCTGTGAGGAATAAAATCTCAAAAGACATTGAAAAGCTGACTTAATTTTCTGTGTCACAGATATGATAATGTGCTAAGTGTCAAGATAAGCCTTGCTACATCTGTATGTAATGAGCGGCAAGGGTGCAGGCAGATGAGAGGATGGAAGTTATAGTTGTAGCACTTGTCATGGTGGCAGCACTCACCAAATCTCTCATCCCTGCTCTGGCACTCGTTAAGTAATGGGAGGTATCTGCAGCTCGATGTAGATGTTATTAACCCAAGGGACACACTCTGTGGCTATAGCTGTGGTACTCTCCTGCCCAGGTTGGTGTTTCGAGGTGCCCTTGATGACATGCAGGTGTATGAAGCAGGAGAGCAGACAAAGGGTTAACAGTGCAAACATAACCCTTTCCATCTATTCTGAGGCAAGATGTCAAACATGTCATTCCTTCCGTCATTTGGTTTCAGTCCTTTCTCAACATGTTGCAGCTAGCAGCAATGAGTGGTCCCTTATACAGATGCAGCGTAGACTACAAGGAGCTCTTTAAGCCTAGGAGAACTGACATCCTAGTTCCTATCTTCTAGCTTTGACTTCAAGGGGGTAACAGAATGACCACAGGAGAACTGGATTTGGATTAGATGAGGTAAAATACTGGGCATAATCTGTGCGGCAGGCCTGCATGGGACTCAATATGCACTGCCTCACTTGTACACAATTTGTGTACCTGTTTCCATGGGAGATTCCATGCTCCACTAGGCAGCAATTCCATCCATAAAAGTCCATTGACTCTGCAGGTCAACAGCCCTGACAGGGAAAAGGATTAAATTATCCCTTCCATTTCTGTAGTCTGGCAATCATCCCAGACTACAAACTCCACTTTACTACCACACTGGTATCACCACTGCTAAATCACTGAGACTAAGTAATATATAACCTCTGTTACTCCATCTCTTTCTCACCTACCTACCCCTCCCATCTAATATCCATAGTAAACACTCCTTACCCTTCCCATCTCTTGGCTGCATAGCTGAAACCCTCACATCACAGATAAGTGTTATCACAGTGACCTGACGGTTCTTTATCTCACTCAGTGCAGTTACTTACATTCTACAGACACAATATACCTTAAAGTTCATACAAGGATCACCCATCTCTGGGACTGATGTTATAAAGGAGGTGAGTGAACCCAAGGCATGACACTTTAGTACAGACATGTTATTGCTATCATCATATACTAAGAAACTCACACAAAGATCATTTATCTCTCTTACAGAATGCCAAAAGAAAGGAGGACAAATTAATCAAACCATGGCCCTTCAGTAAACACTCGTCATGATCATCATAACACGACAATACAATACCATCCTCTATGATAGATTCCACAATAAACTCTGTAATGTACATGAAGGATTGATTTTATTCATGAAAGGGTAAATCGTATACATTGCATTTACTTATAACACCACACTAGGTTTTACACTACTAATGCCTGAAGGGGCAGTTAAATGGAGACTTTTTCTAAATACATTGGTCAATAGTTTTCATTTAAGTCATGAGATAAGACACATTTTATGTGCTCTGGATGCACACTGGTTTCTATGGTTCCCTGACCATAACTCTGTTATCTGATTAGCGGAGAGAACAGAGAGCAGTGAATAAAGTCACTATGGAGGGACTGAGCTCATGGAGTAAACTAATTGTCTCTAACAAGATTACAGATAAGCCATTGTTTTCAGTCCTCATGGCAGTCCTCGTAGCTTTTTTTTGCTGAAGAAATAACATCTCCTGCACTTGTCAGTGTAACACCTTAGCTACTTATAGAGAAGCTAAATATGCTAATCACTGCTACAGAACTAACAGCAGCCTGAGCAGACAGAGTGACTGTAAAACTGCTTGTGACTCAGTGAAACAGTGTAGTGAGAAAACCCCTTTAACTATCAAGATAAAGCTGCAGTTCAAAGGAATACTTTGAATTGAATACAATTGTGTGGACTATATATACTATCAAAATGTTTGGTGCGATAATCCTTTTATTAAGAAGCACTACAAAAAGTCTCCAGGTAGCACAGGTCTAATTCAGTCATAACCCACCAACTATTTTATGGGTATTTGAGACAGGCCGCAGGAAATATTCCTAAAGTTAGAAAGAACCATCTGTGGAGAGCAACATGTAAAAGGTTGCACTGCAGATATTTTTTTTTATATGGGATTTTTGCTTTGAAAAAATCCCTTTGCTGTTATTAGCATATATGTTAGTGGGGGAAGAGTTATTTTTTCCCCCAGACATTGCTCAGTGCTCATTCTAGATTGCACAGGCCTAATATATGTAGGTGAGTGCCCATTTTAGATGTACAGTAAAACTAAAGCATATTAGAAAGTGTGTATAGATCTCATTGCATTCAAGCCGTTACAATATTGTCTCCTCATCATTCACTCTGGTTGACAATCCTTTATTAGTATAAATTGAAGCCTCCTCTGACTGGAACTGAAGGGAGTAGACCACCAATACATTCCAGACATCAGGACCACCTACATAGCAGTAACACAGTTCTTTTTCTGTTCCTAGTCATTAATAATATTATGCTTAGCTGCAGTCACCATTTCATTTTACTGATTTGCCATAAGAAATCCCAGTTTTGTGGAATTGTAAAGTGCTGACAATGTTAAAAGTTGTTGTATCTTATGTGTGGTCACGTTTCCTGGTTATTGTGGTGATAATACCAGTCTTTATATGCTTATACTCCCTGACATGCTGTTTCATTTCAGCAAAACAGCAAATGAAGATATTCCCATGAGAAACCAGCATTTATAGAGAAAATTAATAAGCAGAACCAGGAGCTGCACACAAGTCCCCCCTATAGCAGGCAATATTGCTAGTATTCTTTACTTATAGTTATTCTTACTTGGTTTCTGAAAGTTTACATATATTTAATTACATTTCTCCCATAAAGTCTTTTTTTTTTACAGTTTATTAAAAATCTGATTTATCCATAACTTAGCTGAATTAGTTCCTAGGAAAGTTGAGTGAGAAACAATATTAGCATGCTTAAAGGAGTTTTCCATTTCTATAAAATGCTGTTCAGTGTTACATGGCAGGAATCTCCTCTCCAGCTTACTAGATCAGATAAGGCTTTGTTATGCAACGCCTCAAACAACTCTCTGGATTATCAGCTGACCATGCGCACATGTGAGCTTGGTTATATAGTTTGCTAGCCTCTATATAGCAGAGTTTAACTGTGTGGCTGGTTGTTGTCTATACTGGTAGCTAGAAATTGTGTCTTGTGAGTTTGTTGCAATCAGTCCTGTTCTGGTTAAAGGAGTTTTGTTCACTAGGCTGTTTCACTGAGTCACAAGCAGTTTTCACTACCTCTGTCTCCTTAGGCGGTGGGTGGTTCTACATCAGTGTTTAGCATATTCAGCTTCCAACTGAGCCATTACACTGACAAATGCAGGAGATGTTAGCTTCATTAGTGTCACGGATCACGACATGGTCCCCTGCCATGTACCTCCAGCGTGTCGTGCCTTCCTGGTACTTGCCTGTCCTGTTGCTTCCTGGGGTCCTGTGTGCGCACTGTGCCTCCTAGGGCGCGTGCGCTGCAGCTTCCTGCCTTTTATTAGTTTCCTGTCCTGTGCACCTTCCTCTTCACCTCTGACCCCTGGCTATAAGAGGAAGTTCCTGCCTTTACTCTGGGTCAGTCCATTGCAGTCTCTTGCTGAGTCTATCTTGAGCTCCTGCCAGTGTCTCTGGACTTAACCCCTGAGATGCTGGTCCAGTTTCTGTGTCACCTGAGCTCCTGACCATCTGCCTGTCTGTCTCCTGTTGTCGTGTCTGCTGTCTCTGCACCTGTCCTGTATCCTGCCTTGTCACCTGTCCAGTACCTGCTTTATCCTGATGTTGTATCCTGCTGTGTTCCTGTAGATGTGTACGTTTAAACCTGCTCTGCATATGTTTTCCTATGTTCCTGTCTACCACCGCCTGTGTTCCTGTCCTGCACCTCGGCTGTCACCGCAGGTAGCCACGTCAGGGATAGCGACCTGGCGGTCCCTGCAGCTAAGTCCGTCCTGCTTTGCGGCGGGCTCCGGTGCAGACCAGGTGCCCCTTAGACTCCGCTCCCTGGCGTGGTCTCCATCTACCATCTCACCTGTGGTGATCACAGAGGATCCACATCCGGATGTCAGCTGTCGGCGCTTCGGCGTACGTTTGTTGTTGCCGCACCGTTACAATTAGGCTATGTTCACGCGGTGTATTGCGACTCGTATAGTACGCGCCGCAATCCACTGGGTGCTTTGGAAGCACGCGCTGATCAGTGCATCTTTGCCAACCACGGAGGGACCGGCAGCCCACAGGCCCCTATGACATGCATTGTTTGCAGCGCGTAATCGCCGCGAACAATTGACATGTCAATTCTTCCCCCACGTGTACAATACGATCGTATTGTACATGCGGGGGCACGACGTGTTACCCAATACACGGCAAAATGAGCGCCAAAATAAGCTATGTGAACATACCCTTAAACAAAAGATACATATGCTATGAGGACCGAAAACAATGACTTATCTGGAAACAGAAGCTAATTTTATTAGAGATAATTAGTTGGCTCTAGAATTCAGTCTGTCCATGGAGTGACGTCACTCCCTGCTCTCAGCTCTCTGCTCTAATCAGAAAACAGAGTTATGGTCAGACAACCAGGTAATCATAGAAACCTTTGTGCACTCGGACCACATAAAATGTCTCTTACCTCATGACTTAAGTAAAATCTATTGGCCAATGTATTTAGAAAAAGCCTTTACTTTCCCTTCAAGTTGAAGGATAATCTTTGTAGTCCGAAAGCCTCTTTAAGTCACCTTTTCACCAGTTATTAGAGTCTGTCTTAGTCCTCTGCTGCTTCTGTTCTGCCCTGTGTCAGTCTCGCATTGTGTATTTTATATTTTATTTCAATACTTTAAATATAATGACATAAAATATGAAAAAAACACCAAAACATTTAAATATTTTCTGGTAATTTCTTTGTTCTTTCATTTAAGGAGAAAAGCTGAACCTGTCAGAAATTCTATGCTGTCTGTAAATAGTGCTGGGCTGGTTATATCAAGTGCTGCTAAGCAAATTGATGTGTTTTTAGTAAAAAATTATACAGCGAACGGCTGTGCAAATGTAAGTTCTCGGAGTTTCAAAGTCAACATATTTATGAGCCGAGAACTTCCACTGTCCATATAGCTGTAATGGACAGCTTCCCTTTATATATGTTACAATATATTCAATAAATATATATTTTAAGATTATATTTTAGAGAGCTAAAACCAACTAGAAAAATGAGCAATGACCACAGGGCTCCAAACATTCCAAATAAAGGTTTAACAAGTTTACATAATCTGTGTATATAATCTATATATATATATATATATATATATATATATATATATATATATATATATATATATATATATATATATATATATATATATATATATATATATAGATGTGGATAAAATAGTTGATACCCATCTGTTAAAGAAAGAAAATCCAATAATGGTTACAGAAATAACCTCATGCTGACAAAATAAATTAAAATTTATTGAAAATCAGACATTGTGTTTGTATTGTAGTTTAACCGAAAAATTTAAAAAGAAAAAAAATAATGAAACTGGCT
The DNA here is from genome assembly GCA_025379985.1 of Phyllomedusa bahiana. Taxonomy (NCBI): domain Eukaryota; kingdom Metazoa; phylum Chordata; class Amphibia; order Anura; family Hylidae; genus Phyllomedusa; species Phyllomedusa bahiana. The sequence goes on along the minus strand of JAODAL010034840.1, from coordinate 19,657 downwards.
TGGGCAAAAATGCTGGCACCCCTAGAAGAGACTGAAAATAATTTGACCATAAGGAAAAGTTAAACTAAATTGTGTCCTGTAATTAGCATAACAGATGTCTTCAAACTATATTCATTCAGTCTGTCTTTTTAAAGTAGTCGTAGAGAACCACGGCACACCAGTTCTGGTATTATGCAAATAATAATCTACTAAGATTTTTGTGACAAAGGCTACGAAACATCTAATCTTATGGCATCTATTGTAGCACTGTAACCTTTATACAGAATGTTCCTTGTAAGCAGTATCTGATTATCTAGTTTTGTAAAAAATAAACCATTCTATTATTTGCATAATACCAGAATTGTATTACCGTGGTTCTCTACTTTTGACCTTACCACTGAGCACCCACCACCTAAGTTGTGCATTACCTTATATCCTGCTAGATGCCTTTTTTAACCCCTTAAGCCGAACGCCTGAAAAGTAGTTAATGACCAGAACATTTTTTTAAGTTTTTGCCTTCTTGCGTTTCAACAGTCGTAACTTTTTTTATTTTTTCAATGACGCAGGTGTATGAGGCCTTGTTTTATTAGAGAAGAGTTGTACTTTATGGGGGAATAGCTTAAGTTCACTTATATATAAGCAGAATTGCAGAATTTTTTTTCAATTTTTTTCAATTGTTTTTTTAAATTTTTACACAATTCACATATCACACTTAATAACTTGTTAGATTAATTCTATAGGTTATTACAGTCGTGTGGATACATAATATATGTAGAATTTTTGTGTAATGTATGCACAATTATTTTTTATTAAATATTTATTTTTTATTTTTTGCCCCTTTTTATGTTTTTTACTTTTTTTTTTTTTAAATCTCCTGAAGGGATAGCTGTGTTCCTTTTTTTTTTTACACTTACTAATGTATTAGCATATTCATATATGCTAATACATTGTAATCTGTGTCAGTCTGACACAGGCAGTGATCAGGGCAGCACACAGTCTGCCCTGATCGCTGGCTTCTTACACAGACAGCCCTGGGGCTACTCCAGGTCCCCAGAGCTGACTGTGCAGTCATTTTCCAGGCTCTGTCGGGTCACCGGGTGTCCAGATCACCCGACAGAGCAGGGAAACCCTTCGATTGCACTGCAGTGATGAACTGCGGAAATCAAAGGGTTAAAGCGGGGGAAACCTCTGCTCCCCGGCACTTGCAGGATCTGCGCTGGGATCAGGGCTGTGTAGTACAGCCTCGTTCTCAGCGCTGCTGCTGCGCCGGGCTCCGCAAACTCCGATGTCTGCAACGACATCAAAAGACGTCACTGCAGTCAAAAGATGGTGGGTAGTCGTTAAGGCGTTAAAGTAGTCACAGTGCTATTTGGTATCATGATGTGTATCTTACCAAAAGAAGCAAAGAATAGCAATGTCTCTGGAGATTAGAAAAAAATATAGACACATATTTTAAAGATAAATAGGACTTTGGGACTGTAGCCAATCTCCCTGGACATGACCACAAGTAGAAAATTGATGACATATTGAAAAGACAGAAAATACAAACTGTAACCAAAGAGCCTAGAACAACTTACAAAGAGTTTAGAGGTGATCTCAAAGGTCAAGTTACATCAGTGTCACATCGCACCATTCGTCACTGCCTAAGTGGACTTAATAGAAGATGACTAAGATGAAAACCACTGTTGAAAGCAAATCATAAAAAAGCGAATTCTGACATTCACCAAAATGCATATTGACAAGCCACAAAGCTTCTCGGAGAATATCTTTAGACAAATTAGACAAAACTGGAGATTTTTGGCAAGTCTCATCAGCTCTACATTCACGGACACAAAAATGAAGATTACAAAGAAAAGAACATTATACCTACTAGGAAATATGGTGGAAGCTTGGTTATATTTTGGGGCTGCTTTACTGCATCTGGCACCGGGTGTCTTAAATCTGTGTAGGGTACAATGAAAGCTTAAGACTATCAAGGCATTCTGGAGCTAAATGTGTTGCATAGTATCAGAAAGCTAACTAAGAGCAGAGCATTGGCCTATTCTGAAATGGCTTCTATGAATCCTGATCAAAATCCTATTGAACATCTCTGGAAGGAGATGAAACATGCAGTTTGGAGAAGGCATCTTCACACTAGAGACAGCTGGAGCAGTTCACTCATGAGGAGTGGGGCAAAATACCTATGGACAGGTGCAGAAGTCTCATTAACAGTTCCAGATATTGTTTGCTTGCAGTGAATGCCTAAAAATTGTGCAACAAAATGTGTAGTTGAAGGTTTTTTCTCATCACAGGCGTTCACAGATTTTAGCTGTTCTCTGTCTCTTACAGCTTCAAATCCAGGGGTGGGTCTCTCCTCCCAGTAGGCGTGTGTTCCCTCACTGAAGACTGGTAACATCATCATTCTGTGTGAGCAGGGGAAGGGAGATCATCTCACAGCTCTACAGACCTTCTGCAATGGTCAGTTCTCATGCCTGGAGAGCTGTCACCTTCCTCCCTGTCCCTGTTCCCTCCTGAGTCATCATCATCATTCTGTGTGAGCAGGGATAGAAAGGGGATGTCATAGCTCTACAGATCTCCTGCAGTGGTCAGTTCTCATGTCTGGAGAGCTGTCACCTCCATCCACAAGCTCCTTGTAACCAGAACACCTGCATTGCTGTAAACAGTTATACATGTAGCCCCCAATATTACAGACAGTGACATCTTGTCATTGTGTCTAGCAGAGTGTATTATATGTGTATTATATGGGTGGAGGAGTGAATCTAGCATTGCCCAGAGCTATCCCTAGCAGAGCAGCCTTCAGTCAGTTTCACTTTCAGTTTGAAACAGCTCATGGGGCAGTAAGAACAGAGCCTGCAGGCAGCCAATCACAGCACAGGGGGCATGTCTCACATAGGGGGCATGTCCCATCCATGGGGTTGAACTAAATGTCAGACAACCAGTCACAGCAATGGGGGCGTGGCCTGTCCTCAGGCTGCAGTTTTAGGTGTAGAACACACAGATTAGCTCATAGCTGCTATACTAAATGATTTAGATAATGCAAAGCAATTGCAAAAGTGCTTATTTTTACTGTCCCCATAATTACAAATATGATCGTTGTAGAGAGAAAATCCCTTTAAGGGTACCATCATTTTTGTTCAGGCCAGTTGTATTAGTGTGTTTTTTTACATTTTTTGGTTGAATTCAAAAGTAATGTCTGATAGTTGGGTTTCAGTAGATTTCAATTTATTACTACTTTATATACGAGACACCATACAGCGTGTTTGTCAATGTGTAAGTAATCTGTAGGTAATCTCGTTTCCTTCCACACTCCACGAACATGCTAAAAGATTACTGTGTGTTTTTGAGAAAGAGAAATTAGACTGGACACAGGAACGGCATCTGTTGTGGAATATGTCCTAGAGTTATATCGGCAACACAAATAAATAAAACTTAGTGCACGCTACAATAAAGAATATAAACTTATTTTTGTGATTCCAGTAAATGGTACGAAGTTCTGAAGGCTGATTATACAAAAGTGGCCACGCTGACATTTATTCAGCGAGTACAAAATTGTTTTTAATTATAATAATAGGTATATTTAGTGTATTTGGTATAATCTCTCAGTTTTCAGGGACAGGTTGTTCTGACCTTTAAATTTTATTTTATGTTTCTACATCCCTGGGCTTTCCAAAGTGTCATGTGGTGCATGATCCCTCTAATCTGAATCTATGCATGATAAACAGTGATCATAATGCCTCTATGTTTCTCAGTTTGCTTTGCCTGCCATGTTACAACCTGTAGGGTGCTGGGCCTCTACTTTGTTTTTAAGGGATATTTACAGTACATGAGTGAAATTAAAGAAAAAAACAATTAGAGGAGTTGTCGAATCCCAGCTCAATGCCGTTGGAAACTATGTGGATGTACGTTTCCACATAGATTTTTCTTGATTGTTAATGACTTCCTAGTTTTACAAAGTGTATAACCATAAAACTGTGCAACCAATATTGAAAATACCCTGGTCAAAGGCTAATTGTTATTGGCCTTGTGAAGAGTGGTTATGACTATGATTTTGTTTTGACATCTTAACCCGAAATTAAAACAACTCTTCTTGGTGGAATAGTTTACCAAGAAAAAAGAAAGGAGCTTAATCCACCATCAATATAAAATAAATTCCTTTATTTGATAATTATTAAAAACACATAAAGTCACATAAAAAAGATCCCATAGTTGAATGCCAAGAGGTGCACAATAGTGTCAAATTTATAAACATAATAGGGTAATAATCAATGTATCAAACAAGTGCATTTTTTGTCAATAATCTTCTTGGTGTAATGTACATGATGAATGAAACTAGAAACCGACAATTACCAGTAAGTGACCTCAAACTTTCGGCCAACATAATGAAGTTGAGTCGATTGATGAATGTTTATAAGCTGCAAGGAAGAAAGCCACCTGATAAAATAAAATGATATAGAAGACCCTTTTTGTGCAAGGATAAACTAACTAAGGGCGACATGTATGAACGGGGCTGCACCAGTTTTCTGGTGTATATAGTTACATAGTTACATACTGTAGTTAGTATGGTTGAAGAAAGACATATGTACATCAAGTTCAACCAAGGGTAGGGAAAATGTGGGTGAAGGGAGGGAGATAAGGAGTTTAAGCCTAGCTTTCCTACTGGTGAGTGTTTGAAACCCGTAAGGCAAGAACCAATCTGCTCTAGGGAACATTTCATTTCTGATCCCAGAGTTGCTATCAGACTGGATCTGGAATGTTATATGGCTACATATGTAATAATATTGTTTAGTTTCAGGTAGTTATCTAAGTCTTTCTGGAAACTCGCAACTGTTCCTGCTGTGACCAGCTCCTCAGGCAGGCTATTCCACAGATTTACAGTTCTCACAGTGAAGAACGCTTTTCTCCTCTGGAGATTAAGGGCCACATGTATTAAAACTGTCTAGGTCTAAAACTCACTTTGTTGCCCATAACAACCAATCAGAGCGCCCCTTTCATTTCATATAGTGCTCCAGAAAAATGAAAGAGGAGCTCTGATTGGTTGCTATGGGCAACAAAGTGCTTTCTAGACCTAGACAGTTTTCATACATGTGGCCCTAAATCCTTTTTTCTCCAGCCGAAGGGAATGTCCCTTTGTCTTTTGAGGTGGATTTACATGAAATAATTTTTCACCATATTTTTTGTAGAGACCATTTATATACTTATATAAATGAATCATGCCCCCCTGGGGCCGTCTTTTCTCAAGACTAAATAAGTTCAATTCTAACCTCTCCTCATAACTAAGATGCTCCATTCCCCTTATAAATTTGGTTGCTCATCTTTGCACTCTCTCTAGCTCCATTAAATATTTTCTATAAACTGGAGCCAAGGACTGAACAGCATATTCCAAATTAGGCTGCACCAATACAGCGGTAGAATTACATCCATGTCTCATGAGTCCATGCCTCTTTTAATACACACCAATATCTTGTTTGCCTTAGAGGCAGCTGATTGATACTGCATGCTGTTCTGTAGTTTATGATCTACAAGAACACTCAGATCTTTCTCAAGAATCGATTCTCCCAGTTTTTTTCCCCCTAGAACATATGATGCCTGCAGATTATTTGTACCCAGATGCAGAACCTTACATTTATCCACATTGAACCCCATTTGCCAAGTAGATGCCCAAACACTCAGTTATGAACATTTCCTTAGATTGCACTACACTACATGGCTTGATGTCATCTGCGAAAATAGAAACAGTGCTATTAATCCTCTCCACCATATCATTAATAAATAAGTTAAATAAAAGAGGTCCTAATACTGAGCCCTGGGGCACACCACTCATAATCGGGGACCACTCAGAGTCACCAACACTCTCTGAGTACAATCCGATAACCAGTTCTTAATTCAATTACACACTGTTATTTCTAACCCACTGGATTTTAATATACCCAACAAACGCTTATAAGGGAGAGTGTCAAACGCCTTTGCAAAGTCTAAAAACACTTTATCCACAGCTGCCCCGCTATCCAGACTTCTACTTACCTCTTCGTAAAAACAGATCAGGTTGGTCTGACAACTTCTGTCCTTAGCAAAACTATGCTGGCAATCACTTATAATATTATGTTCAGCCACATATTCCTGCATATAGTCCCTTATGAGCCCCTCAAACAGTTTTCCCACAATAGATGTTAAACCTACTGGTCTATAATTACCTGGGCAAGACTTGGAGCCATTTTTGAAGATGGGATCTACATTTGCATTCCGGTAATCTCCTGGCACTTTATCAGTCACCAGAGAACCTCTAAATATCATGTACAGGGGCACACCGATAACCGAGCTGAGCTCTTTAAGAACTCTTGGGTGTAAGCCATCTGGGCCTGGAGCCTTGTTCACATTCAGTTTATTTAGCTTGGCTTGGACCATTTCTACACTCAGCCAATTAATTATATCAGATGATGTATTAATAGTACTGGCACTACAACCACACTAGGCCCACCCCCATCAGCTGTAGCACTGCATCTATTAGTACTGACACAACCTATATCTGCACTGGGCCCGCCCACATCAGCTGCTTTCCCCTCGTTAGTATATACAAATCTGAAGAACCTATTTAGTAGCTCTGTCTTCTCCTGATCCCCAGTGACCAGCTCCCCATTAATGTTATTTAACGGTCCTACATACTCTGACTTTGGCTTTTGGACTTGGGGTTTTAATTGCTGTCCTTAGCCACCTGCCTTTCATTTTGTATTTTAGCTGCTTTGATCACTTTTTTTTATAAATTTTATTAAGCTCTTTGTACTTTTCAAAGGCTAATGCTGACCCCTCTGACATTTTTTAAATACCCTTTTTAAATGCCCTTTTTTATTATTTATTGCCCTTTTAACAGAAGGTAGAAGCCATGCTGGATTTAGTTGTAATCACCTCTACTATACATTTTGCTATCAATTGCTATCAATTTCCCCAGAGTATATTTAAAGCCCTCCCAATTGGCTTCTATATAACTATTTGCTAATAGCTGCTCCCAGTCTATGTCCTGTATTGTGGCCCTCAATAAGGGGAAATTGGCCTTTTTAAAATTAAATGTTTTTGTCCTCCCACTCTGTGTTTCTTTTTTCCAGTTTACAATAAAATTAATTATATTGTGGTCGCTGTTACCAAGATTTTCAGAAACAGTGACTGCTCCAACAAGTTCTGCTTTGTTAGAAATTATCAGATCCAACAGAGCATGACTTCTAGTGGGACCTTCCACAAACTGAACAATAAAATTATCCTGTAACAGGTTGAGGAACTTCCTCCCCTTTGCAGTTGATGCAGAATCGTGACCCCAGTCAATGTCTGGGTAATTAAAGTCGCCCATTATTACCACTGTACCTGCCTGTGCTGCCCGCACCATTTGATTATGCACCAGTTCTTCTATCTCCTCAGTGATGTTCGGGGGTCTATAGATTACGGCAAAAAAAAATTTTTCTGCATTGACCCCTCATTGTATTTCCACCCACAATGTTTCCACATCTTCACCCTCTATTGCCTCTTTCACAGTTGCCTTTATATCACTCCTTGCATACAGAAACACTCCTCCTCCCTTCCTGTTCGTTCTGTCCTTCTTGAATAGATTAAAACCTTGAAGGTTGATAGCCCAATAATGCGAGGAGTCCAGCCATGTTTCAGCAACACCAACCACATAAATCTGCTCCTCTAGAACTAGCGCCTCAAGTTCCCCCATTTTGCTTATTAGACTTCTGGCATTTTAAGTTCCCTAGATGTGAACACTACTTCTCCACTTCTGACCATGTCGGTTTAACCTTGCACCTCGTCTGATGTCATGTTCCAAGCCTCTGCATTTGTGGATTCTGGATCACCCTGGAATTTCCTTCACACTTCTCTGGTTTCTTCTCCCAGTGGTCCATTTTGACAAACCTCTGATCATCTCTTCCATTTATGGTGAATGCCTGCATGTTCCATTCTGTTCCATACTGAACCCATGAGTCTTCAAGTAGGGGCATTGCATAAGAAGAAAATCAAGTTCAACATGTTATCCCGTTCCTCCTCTGCCGTTCTTCTGAAACTTCCATGGCTACAGCACCATGCTCTGGTGCTTGATTGGTAAATGGGCAAAGTTGCACACTTGGGACAAGACTACCATTCTCACTGTCTTGTGGTGCCCCTTCCGGTGCATATCATTTCTTCACTGACGTCTTCCACTCTCCTACCAGGTTTGCCCTCACTTTACCAGGAATACATAGACATTTTCTGTGAAAAACAGACAGACTTTTCTGCCACATTGAGCCTATGATTGTCCTTTTGACCTCCTGCCTGTAACTCGTCCTCCTCAGGGCAGGAGCTATCCTTTGTCCGTGCCCGAGACACAAGTCATGGAAGCTTATATAAAAGTCTTCCTCTCCAGTCAATGCCGGGTTCTTCTTTGTGGAATAAAAGGATGGTTCTCTTCACCCCTGCATTGACTATTGGGATCTTTATAAAATAACCGTTAAGAACCAATATCTGTTGCCATTGATCACCGAGATTTGACCGGCTTCGCGGAGCCAGAGTCTTTACGAAGCTTGACTTGTGGGAGGCCAACAGCTTGATTTGCAGAAGACAAGAAGACGATGAATGAAAGACCGCCTTCAATTCCCGTGATAGACATTTTGAGTATCTGGTGATGCCATTCATCCTATGCAATTCTCTGGCCATCTTTCAAGAATTTGTTCTTCAGAGACCTTCTGCACTTGCGTGTCATCGTGTATCCGGATGACATCTTGAAGTTCATGGTACCCAAATGCACAAGTTTCTAAGATGCCTATGGAGCAATCAACGCTATGCCAAGCTTGAAAAATGCATCTTCAAACAAACCAGTCTACCCTTCCTTGGGTACATTGTCTTCGACAAAGGACTTCAGATGGATCCTGCTAAGTTGTCTTCCATCCTGCAATGGCAGCAACCGGTAAGGCTACACACCATACAGCACTTCCTGGGATTTGCAAACTATTACTGACAGTTTATTCTGCACTTCTCCAATGTAGTGGTGCCAACTGTGGTGCTTTCCAAGAAGGAAATCCCAAATCCTGGCTACAGAGGCAGAAGAAACATTTTCCTTTCTAAACCTTGCCTTTGCCTCTACACCTATCATGTCTAGGCCTAGCCCTGAGAAGCCCTTCTTCCTTGAAGTGGAAATCTTGTCTGTATGGGCAGGTGCGGTCCAGAAAACCCCTAAAGGCAAAACTATCACATGCGATTCTTTTCTGAGACTTTTACCCCTGCCAAAAGAAATTACACTATAGGGGATAGACAATTGCTGGCCATTAAGTTGGGCCTTGGAAGAATGGCACCATTTACTAGAAGGGGCTTGCCACCTGGTCAACATATTTACAGCGCTTCAATCTTCAGCAGGCTAGGTAGTCCCTCTTTTTCTCCAGATTTTATTTCTTAATACACATCAGACCTGCAGACAAGAATTTCAAGTCTGATGCTCTCTCCCATGTCTCTGATGCAGCTGGCCTAGACTCTGCATCACAGCATATCTTTCCTCCTGAACGTCTGGTTACAGTAGTGCCCATTGATCTCCAACATGTTCCCCTGGGGAAAACATTTGTACCTCCTGCTTTAAGGAAAAAAGTCTTGAAGTTTGGACATTTTTCTTTACTGGCCAGGCATCCTGGAGCTCGAAAATCCTGCTTGCTCATTTCTCGTCTAGTGGCCTAATCTTGGTAAGGATGTCAAGCATTTTGTTCTTTCATGTGCCATGTGTGCCCACACAAGACTCCCCATCTCAAACCTGCTGGTTTTTTGCAACCCTTGTCCATACTGGAGTGTCATTGGACCCTTATAGCCATGGACTTCATTACTGACCTACCACCCTCCTCAAATAATACAGTCATCTGGGTGAATACAGACCAGTTCTCGAAGATGTCCCACTTCTTGCCTCTGCCCAGTCTCACCTCGTCTCCTCAACTTCTGGCCACCTCTTCCAGCATATATTTCACCTGCATGGACTCCCCCTGCATATTCTCAGACCGAGGGTCCCAATTCGTCTCAAAGTTCTGGCGTGCACTCTCCAGATCTAGTTAGACTTCCCTTTGGCCTATCATCCCTAAACCAACAGGAAAGTGGAAAGAATGAACCAAATCCTGGGAGATTATTTACGCCATTTTGTCTCAGCACATCAGGGCAACTGTACCAACCGACTACCCTGGGCGGAATTGTCGAACAACCCTCAGGAATCTAATTCGGCTGGAGCTTCTCCCTTCTACATCATTTACGGCTGACACCCTCATCCCCCACTGCCTATGTCAGCCTCTTTGGATGTTCCTGCCATGGATTTCCAAGTCCGAGACCTCATGGCACTTTGGCAAAAGACCCGCCAGTCCTTACTTCAAGCATCCTCACGAACACGTCTGGGATGGGTAGACAAAGGTAGGTGACGGCTTAGGGTACCACTTCATCCCATGCAGAAAAGGAGGCATAAGGAGGTATGGAGTGAAATTTTTCATAGAATTCAGTGGTCCAGAGGATCCACATCCTAGCTGTCCTTACACATTTTCTGTATATGGAGGGGTGTTTTTTTACAGTGCATAAATATTTTTAAAATAATAGTAAAGAAATGTTACTAAGGAAAATTGTCAATTTTAAGATTTGACCATCAGAAAAATGATCCTCAAAAAAAAAATAATCTAGATGTTTGTTCAGCCAGCAATATCAACAAAAATTTCCAAATATCGAATAATCAGGTGAGCTTCTCTTTACAAATATACAGTCCACAGGTTGGTACAAAATTCTTCAAAACTATAGGAAATGTATCAGTCTAAAAATGTTCTTACAATGAAAGTTTTTTAAGCAAATGGGTAATTTTCTTCAAGTACAAATGAAATGTTAAAAATATGAACTATGATACTATAAGTTCCCCCCTGCATGCAGCAGTGGTGTGCTGTACAGATATACAAGTATATTTGTAAATTGGGCCAAGTAGTTTGGGATTTTTGTCAGCCATGCAGGCTGATGTTGAAGGTTAATGAAAAAATGGCATAGCAAAAACACAGGTGGACACAATGTGGCACATTTACTATGGCAATTGTGCCAGAATTCTGCCGTAATATGCACTACAATACTGGTGTACATACTTTATGCCACATTTATTATGTACTTTAGACAGCTTTTAGAAACAATGCCTCATTTTTGACTACATCCGACAAATGGGGCTTAGATTCGCAAAAAAGGGTGTGTCTTAAAGGAAAAGGCATGTTTAGTGTTCACACCGTGCACCAAAAAAGGGCCATAAAGTAAGCCAACTTACAGAAGATTTAAGCATAGACTAGACTATCTAATATTATGATAAATCAGGGGGATTTATACTGTCTAACCAGGTAGGATGGGCCCACAGGGGAACAGGGAAACCCCCCAGTGGGCCCCTGAGCATTTCAGACCGTGAGTTTCTTTTAAACTGCATATACATCCTTGGGAAAGGCAGAGAGGCAGAGAAAGAGATGCAAAAGGCAGAAGGAAGTATATGAGACATGTACAGTAGCTGTAGGATGGGCCACCAGAAACAACTCCACTGGTGGGCCACCTGAATGAAATTCCACTAGGGGGCCCAAGGCACCCCAGTCCGACACTGACAGTAATAATATCAGGTGCACAAATCGTTTTTAAAAGCAGTTCTCTATAAACAGTAACACTGGTAGTAATAACTGAAGTTCTCTTGTAACACAGTATTTTAGTAATACACTGGTAATACCATCTCTATGTATCTATACCCATACACCATGGGCCTCATGTATTAAAACTGTCTAGGTGTAAGACTTTCTTTCTTGCCTATAGCAACAAATCAGAGCTCCCTTTTCATTTCATATAGTGCTCTGAAAAAATTAAAGGGGGGCTCTGATTGGTCGCTATGGGCAACAAAGAAAGTCTTACACCGAGACAGTTTTCATACATGTCTCTAGCACTCACTGTCACTGAGCTCTTTGAGGACTAGCTCCAAGGCACACAGTACACAGTCACTAACCTCCATTTAGGGTGCTACTGACTTAGATGACACTGATGATACTAATATCACACATGTCTTTGTTGTTACACAGATGTAACGAATGTCACAAATGTCTCTAAGTCCCCTACTGTACCAAATACCATCTTGCCTCAGATTTCCCCTTTACTGTCACTGCCAGAAATGTTGTGGTTTGCTCTCTCCACAACCCAGACAGTAGCCTCATGGCACTCTTTTCTGCAGCCACAGCTCTCTTCACTCAGCGGCATGGCCAGCATTCTCAACTGTCCAAGCTATGGTATCAAAAGTGCCATGCACACTTTTTCTTTTGACACAACTGCTCTCATTGAACTCCAGTCTTTTCCTGTTTCAATAAAAGTGTTTTTATTATGTAAATGCAGTAAAACATAAAAAATATATACAAATTGGGTATCGCTGTAATTGTACTGACCTGCTGAGTAAAGCTAGCTTATCATTTATACCGCATGGTGACCGCTGTAAAAAATAAAAATAAAAAACACTACCAGGATTGCTGTATTTTGTTCAAAACGCCTCACAAAAACCTTAACAAAAAGTGAACAAAGCATCACATGAACCCCATAATGGTACTAATAAAAATGTCAACTCATCCCGCAAAAAACAAGCCCCTACACAGCTCTGTACACAGCAAAATAGAAAAGTTATGGCTCTCAGACTATGATGACATAAAAGCGCATTTTCTAAACGGATTTCTATTGTGTAAAAGTAATAAATTATAAAAAACCTAGACAAAATGTATTTTCTTGTAATTGTACTGACCGCAGAGTAAAGTTATTCTGTCATTTATACCGCACGGCGAAACTTTTAAAAATGAAGCCCAGAAAACAATGCCGGAAATGTTCTTTCTCCCCACATTTTCATGGCCCAATGCTAATAAAAACTGTGGAACACCTGTGCACCCAAAATGCACAATACACCCTAGATGTGATGCATGAGGGGTGTTTCATCCAAAATGGGGCGACTTCTGGAAGGTTTCACCTGTTCTGGTACTTTAGAGGCTTTGCAAATGCAACATGCACCCACCAAAATCTGCGTTCCAAAAGCCAAAAAGCGCTCTCTCCCTTGAACGCCTTGTCATGCACTCAAACAGCAGTTTATACCCATATATAGGGTATTGCCGAACTGGGAAGAAATTGTCTAACAAAATTTGGGGTGCTTTTTTTTCCAGGATTCCTTGTAAAAATGCTAAAATTGCTGATTGTTGGAAAAAAAAATCTTTGATTTTCACAGCCTAACATTAAAAAAATTTCTGAAACACCTGTGGGATTGATATACTCACTGCACCCCTGGATATATTCCATAAGGGGTGTAGTTTCCAATATAGGGTCTTTTTAGGGGTGTTTATTAAGTTTTAGCACCTTAGGGTGTCCGCAAACCTGAAATGACGCCTAAATAAAATTGTATTGAAAATGAGACCCCAAAGTTCGGAAGGTGCTCTTCCTACTCTGAGGCTTGTGGTTGAGCCAAATAGCGCACTAGGGCCACAAATGGGATATCTCTAAGAAAGGCAGAATCTGGGGAATTAATATTAAGTTGCATTTCCATGTTCACATCTACCGTCTGCCAGTGAATAATGGATAAAAATTTAAAATCTGCAAAAAAAAGTGAAATTTTGAAATTTCACCTGCACTTTGCTTTAATTTCTGTGAAACACCTCAAGGGGTAATAAACTTTCTAAATGCTGTTTTGAATACTTTAAAGGGTGTAACTTCTTAGATGGAGTTATTTATGGGCTTATGTAACATACAGGCCCCTCAAAGCTATGTCACAACTGGACTGATCTTTAAAAATATCAAAGTTTCAAATTTTCTTGAAAATGTGAAAAATTACTATTAAATTTCTAAGCTCCCTAACGTCATTTAAAAAAAAACAAAAAAAAAAAAACATTTAAAAATGATGCCAATCTACAGTGGACATCTGGTAGATGCTAGTTATAAACTATTTTCTTGCACGCAGAAATTTTAGAACTTTGAAAATGACAAATTCTTCCAAATTTTAACGAAATTTTAACAAACAAGGATTCTATGGACCAAAATTTCTTACTAACTTAAAGCACAATGTGTCATGAGAAAACAATCTCTGAATCACAGGATAGGTGTAAGTTATTCTCACATAAAGTGACACAAGTCTGATTTTTAAAAATAGGGCTGTGTCAGAAAGGCCAAAACTGGCTGGGTTCTTAAGGGGTTAAATAGTGACATGAGTCCCAGCACAAAGGTGCAGTGATCATTATTATGACAGCAGGTACAGAGATGGAGAGGAGTAAACACTATTGTCAGCACATAGACCCTAGAGTAATAACTGTGGAAGGAAGTCCTAAATTACAACTGCAATGCAGTCTTGGAGATGTAGTAAAAAATAGATGCTGGTGAACTACTGATACTCCCAGAAGCAGGAAGTTTCACTGCAAAAAGTGGATATTTTGATAGATGAATAAGGACTCAAAAGAAAAGAATGAAGGTAGTGGAATATATTTACTTTTCAATATAAATGCTGTTTATAGTGTTCTATGAGATCTTTTAACACCTGGATAACCCCATTTAAAGAATCATCTGCTGCGGGTTATGGCTCTCTTCACCTTCATGTAATAGGAAATTTAAGGGAGAAACTTTGTAAAGGTCCATTTTGTCTCTTTGACCCAATTCAGTTGTTAGTTTAGATATTTTTTTAATCACTCGTTTATTTTAAGGTTTAATATCTGTCTATCTTCACAATAATTCAGCCCTGAATCTTTAACAAAAAGCAGACTCTTCAGTTTCTAAAATAAGAGTGTCTCCTTTTCAGTCCTCTTCCATCCTGTTGCAGGAGATGTTTACTTTACATTGGAAATGTTCCTGATCCAGTCCAGTCTTGTCTCCCAAAACTGAAAAAATGTTAGTCATGATGTTAGGAGATCTAACAGAGAGATGTTAAATTTGGCTATTTAGTTTCCCCTTGCTACTACATTCTTTAAAGAAAAGTATCACCCTTTAGTTTTTCTTTTTTCACATCTAGAGCAGCAATTAAAATTTCTGTTGACTAGAATTTGAAACATTATATTCAGGAAATAATTACCTTAGATCCTTATGCAGACAGCCTGCATGATGGCACACATTGCTGTAGAGACCTCATGTGCTGACCTAGGTAGCTCCACGTTCTCACCTAGAAGCGTGAGTTGTTAGAGTACAGTGTAACCCTAAACCCCTTACCAACATTTGACGTATGAGTAGGTCACAGTGCTGGTAAGGATGTATGCAGTGGGCTCATTCACTGTACCCGCTCCATACTCAGTGGGTTCTAGCTGTTAATTAACAGTCATCAGAACCAACTTCATTCCCTGCCATTTAATCCTATAGACGCAGCTGCAGTCATGGCAGTGGCGTCTAAATGAATGTGCATGGTTCCTCTCCAGAATCCCACCACCAGTTCCCCTTTGTGATGAGATTACAGGTGCCATGGCAGACAGAAGATGTTTTGCTGCACTGGTACTTCATGTGTTGGGTGCTGCAAGGCAGTAGACTGTGATGCCCATCTGCACCATCATGGTTGGTTGCATTTCCTGGCACAGGAATAAATATCTCATGTGATGCCATCTATCTGAAAGGAGGCAGTTATAGCATATCTCTTAAAAGGGGCGTAGTACTGACAAGAAGACATGCAAGGTGGTACTAGTGCATCACACCATCATACTAAGGGGGAAGCCTAGTGAGATCATAACAAGGCAGGGCTTTTGGCACCAAGGGCAGAGTGTGAGGAGCCGGTCCTGAGAGAAGAAGAGAACAGACAACACTGTTGTCTGTAAATTAACCTTGGGCTTTATAATAAGATAAATGGCTTGCTTCTCTGCAGTAGATGTGAGGAGGCTAAAGACAGGTTTACTGGAAGCTAGAGATCAATTTTGATTCAGAGATTACCCCTTACTTTTTAAGGGTATGTTCACACGGCGTTACTGCGGGGTGCATTTCAGCGCGTATTTGCGTTTCAATACGCCTGACATGCGCCTCGCAATTACAGTAATTCATAGCTCTCCTAGAGAGCTATGAAATACCCCCGTCTCCCCGGCGTATAATACACGCGGACTGTACGCCAGGAGAGAGAAGTGACATGTCACTTATTCGCGGGGCTTACGTGCCATGGATGATGACAGTGAATGGGGCCGTCCCCCCTCGTGCTTTAGAAGTACGCACTGACCCGGTGTATTGCAGCACATACAGTACGCGCCGCAATATGCCATGTGAACATATCTTAAAGCAGTAGTGCTACTTGGAAAAGTAAAGCCTTGGTGCGGTGGGACAATGTGATGAGAAGTAACATTGTCCTAGGACTATGTAGGGAGTGGTAGTAGATGTTGGTGGCTTGCGGTGTGTATTGCCTGCTGCCACTGGACTAGTTGTGGGTGAGCTCATCATTAGCCTGCAGTTAGTTAGCTTTGGAGAGTCCTCTTGGGCTATGGGACAAATTGTATTTACTCCCTTATTGAGTGAACAGTGGAAAGTTCAAACCCAGGAAATGTTGCAGTTGGGTCTATAGTGGGAGCTGAGGAAGAATTCCTAACCCTGGTGGACTGATGAGCAACTTTAGTGAGACTTGCTTGTCTTGCAACCCAGTAAAGTATTCTGATAAGTTACCTCTGCAGTGTGGCCTAACATATGGGGCCTGTATAGTAGACGCATCTGGGACAATGCTGTTAGCAATGGGCTGGGCCAATGAAACAATAGTATGGGTGGTAAAGCAGGGTATCTTTCAGTGAGGTCTAGGTATACTTGATTGTTCCTGTGGGATCATCATGGGAGGTGGCACCTGTAATGAGAAATAGCCTATTGGGCACAAAATTGATGAAAATATGTCTAACCTTGGGGTCAGGGTATGATAATAGTTAGTAAATTCATAAAACTTGTTTGAATAACACCGAATTTTGCGCTACAGAGGATATTATGTTCTGATATAGTCACGGCATAAGAAAAACAATAGCTGATTGACAATCAAACAAAACTATGAAGCTGCATGCCGCATGTAGCCTTGAAATATATGTATTTCTATGATAAAATTCGACAGCATAATGCTGATGGTATTTGTATGATGAATTGACATTGTCCCTTCTTTACGCAAAGTCTAACCAGGATATCTTTGTGTTGCCCATTCATGACCTGAATATTTGTTGCAGAACAATTAAGCTGCATCTGCTCTATGGCTGTGTATTCCAATATATATATAACGCTGCTATAGTGGTTTCATTCAGGTTTTTATCTCACATGGTTTGATCACGTGATTTTTGATTGATAGAAGTTTTAAACAAATCAATCACATTCTTACATTTCAGATGATGCACTTTGTGTTACAAGGTGAGAGATTGGTGTAATGTGTACTAATTGAAATAAGACGGTTAAGTGTTGTCTATTTAAACAGAGTGTCGATACAATGGTTACATGCTTCTGAAGAAGCGCGGGTGTACCGCGCGAAACGCGTAAAGATAGTCTACCTTTATCTTTGTTTTAATTGCAACAGTGGTAAGAGCCCATTGTGCTTTTAATAATAAAGAAAACTTTTTACTTACGAGGAAGTCCTTTGTTAAGGAGCGCGCCAGATCAACGCTTCCCCTGCTGGGGGTAGCCCTTTATATCTAACCGAGTGGGTCGACTTGGTCCGTTAAGGACGAGACCCGGGCAGCCTTTAAGGGCAACGGCGGAAAATCCCCCTAAAAAGCATCTTAGATGTTGTGCTTTTTTTTGCCCCCTCGAAGGAAAGCACGCCTTAAAATTTTTTTTATCTCTAATTTTATACGGTTTTATACTATTGGGCGCCCCCGTTCTCTTTTTTCTTTATATATATATATATATATATGCAAAACTGATTTCTTACCAGCGGCTTAATAGCTAAATAGTTTCTAATCAGTATGTTCTTCAGGAATGAAAATAAGCTCTTCATGGACTAGCCTCCTGCAGAGCGCAGCATGGGGATAGACAAAACTGCAGCTGGAACCTACAAAGATTTCTAGCTTGAATAGCACTCAGGGTGGGGAGAAAAAATAACCTCCCCCATTACCCTCTAACAAAACAGTTCTCTTTTATATAATTCCTCAACAACATTATTTGTGGATGATCATTCTATTGAAAGATTATAAAAAGGACCACTTTTTTTTATTTAAGGGGTTTTTTTTCCCCAGGCTGTTTCACTGAGTTTTAGCAGTTTTGCATTTACTCAGGTGAGGTGGTTTACGGGGTTTATTAGTATTTTAACTTCTAGGGCCCCTTTCTCTGACGAGTAGGAGTTGTTATCTCTAACAGATTACAGATTAAAAATCAGCTTTTCGTTTCAATCACAGCACTTTTGTTTAGTGAAGCTATTCTTGTTAGATATAACTAGTTTGCTTCACTCTCAGTCGTCCGTGCGGTGATGTCACTCCCTGCTCTCTGCTCTTAGCTGATCAGTTAATAGACATCCATCTGTTCGGCAGGTAACCATAAAAAAACTGTGTGCATGTCAGAGCACATAAATATGCTCTTATCTCATGACTAAAGTAAAATCTATTGACCAATGTATTTTGAGAAAGCCTTTATTTTACTGTCCCTTTATGTTGAAAGCTAATCCTTGTAGTGAGAAAACCATATGGTTCTTTGACTCTGGATTTTAGAATGTGGAACCAGCAATCCTGGTAATCTTTTTTTTATTTTTTACAGCGCTT
Source organism: Phyllomedusa bahiana (assembly GCA_025379985.1). Lineage (NCBI taxonomy): Eukaryota > Metazoa > Chordata > Amphibia > Anura > Hylidae > Phyllomedusa > Phyllomedusa bahiana. The sequence goes on along the minus strand of JAODAL010034840.1, from coordinate 1,019 downwards.
ACCATGCAGTATGAATGACGTGTCATCTCTATTCTGCGGCTTTGTACAATTAAAGTGCTAACAAATTTGAAAGGAATTTTTATGTTTTGCTACTTTTACCACAACAACAATGCTTTAAAAAAAATAAATCTTTTTACATTGCCATATTCTGAGAGTCATAACTTTTTGGTTTCTGTTATGAGGTGTGACGGTTTTTTTGTGGTGAGATCAATTTTTTTTGCTTTTATTTTCGGGGGGGGGGGCTATATGAACGATTGATTTTTATTTCATTTTTTGTGAGGTGGAATGAACACAAACTGCAATTCGCAAATGCATTCTTCTTTTTTCACAGCATTCATTGGGCTAGTTAAATAACACGTGTGAGACAGTGACCGATTGAGTTATTGAGGGAAGGTATATTTCCCTAGATTATCTCTCAAATGTAGCGGCTCTGTTGACCTGTATCACGGCTTTTTTTGTTATCTGCTCTCATCTGTAAACAAAGGCCATTGAAAAGCATTAAGAAAGTAGAGATAACACTCTGTGCCGTGATATCACGGCGCATTATCTGTTATTCTTAGTTCTGCCATCTGTGTATGGCTTTAGGGAGTACGTGGATAGATATGTGTCACCAAAAGGCCTGGTTTGGTGAAGGAAGCCGGCAGTTTATCAGTAGTACTAAGTTGCTGACACATCTTAGTGTTAGTATGGCTCTTAGAAACTGTCCAGTCCGGGACGGTCTTTCCTGAAGTGGGCTAAGAGGTGGGTGGAAGGCCACTTCCCCTATTAGGTGAGGGGTTTTGGCCCCCCAAAATTTTAGGCCCGCAGGCCTGGGGGGGAGGGGGAGAGGGAGGGGCTGTTGTAAACTCAGACTAGTCAGGGATTATCCTGTGTCTAGTGAGTGCTCAGCCAAGCAGGTTTCGATTTTCTGTTAGCCTGAACTTAAGGCTTGTTTTGTCTTATTTGCATTTGCTAAAATAAACCTGGACCTTGTACTTTTACCTATGTCACTGTTCTGCTGTGGAAACCCAGGGGCCCCC
>JAODAL010034839.1:0-43710 GCA_025379985.1 Phyllomedusa bahiana | reverse complement strand
TCGGCCAACATGTGCAGGCTGGAATTCCAACGAGGGGAAAAACATCGCATATCAGCGTGTGGTGGGGGAGGCCGTTCTGCCGCTGCAACTCGAGGAGAGTGTTCCTGGCTTTGTAGGAATGGATGAAGTGCATGCACAGTTTCCTTGCCATTTTCAGAATCCTCTGAAGATCAGTGGAAGAATTCAGGAACCTTTTAACAACCAGATTGAACACGTGCGCCCTGCATGGCGCATGGACCATCCCTCCTCGGTGCAGCGCGGACACCATGTTCCTCCCATTGTCCGTCACCATGGTTCCGTTTTGCAGTTGGCGCGGAGAAAGCCACACATCCATTTCTTGCTGCATGACGCGGAGCAGTTCCTCCCCTGTGGGACTTCGTTCGCAGAGGCAAGGCAGGTGTAGAACTGCATGACACCGCTGTGCCCTACACATGTGGTATGATGGAGCAGTACTTGTGGAAGCTGAGATTGTGGTGGTGGTGGTGGAGGAGGAGGAGGCGGACATTGGCGCAGGAGCAGCAGTTTGACAACGTGGAGGGCAAAGCGGCGTCTCCTGTCCAAGTTGTTAGTGTGCCTGGGCAGGAAGCACATTCATCCAGTGGGCCATAAAGGATATGTACTGGCCCTGATCGTAGTTACAGCTCCACACGTTCGCGCTGCCTTGCACCTTGGAACAAACCGATAAGCTCAAGGACTGGCCCACCTTCTGTTCTACATATTTGTGAAAGAAATTACGGCTTGGAATTCTCCACCTCGGCTCAGCACAGGCCATTAATTCTCTGAATGGTGCAGAGTCCACTATTTGGAAAGGGAGGGACTGCAGTACCAACAACTTGGACAGGAGCACGGTCAGCTTCTGCATCTTAGGATGGTTGAACGCATACTGTTGTCTCTTTGCAATCGCCTCGTTGAACGACTGCTAGGGGCATGAGTAGCGAGGAGCAGGAGCATCTGGACTGGGAGATGATGGCAAAGAGAAACAGCTCCCTTCTGCAGAGGTGGTGGAGCCTTGACTGGCTGCAATGGCATGCGTGCCACTGGGCGCTGCTGCGGCGGCGGCAGGATGGACCACCACATCTGAGCCACGGTTCTCTGAGGCCACCAGATGGTGATGCTGCATGTGTTGACGCAGGGCCGTGGTGCCATCGTTAGCTCCCTCGCCATGCTTCACTTTCTTCCCACAGATTCTACATATTGCCATATTCGGCTCCTCTGGTGTCTTAGCAAAGAACTGCCACATCGCCGAGTAGGTGATTTTACCGCCAACGCTCCGCACTGAGTGACTACTACCGCCGCTGCCTCACTGAGCCCTTGTGCCACTACTTTCTTGGACCTGTGAAGCAGGCTTTCTACCCCCTGGCCGCTTGGCTCCTGATCTCACACTGCTGCTACCCTGCTGACTCACGGCCACACAACCCACTTGCTTGCTGCGCCGCACCTGACTATGAAGAAGCCCTTGCTTCATCACCCGCTCCCAAGTGCGTCGCTACAACATCATCGATTATTGTTTCATCTTCCTTCTGTCTCCATCAACCTGTTATCAGAGAACCGACCGCCTCCACAACATGACCTCCCATGCCACCTCCACATCTATACATCGCCCGCCTATTGCAAAGACGCATGGGAATATTAGGCAACTCCATTTCTTCGCTGCCAAGTAGCTGCAGACTGTCCTCCTCAAATTGTTCATACCTCACTGTATAGTGGCGGCTGAACCCAGACCACATAGTAGAATCTCTGCTGAGGGAACCGATGGACAGTGCGGTGGTTGATGCAGGTGATGGCCGCTGAACCGCTCCGGGCAATGCCAACTAAGGGTTGTGTCTTCTGACGTTCCCACCCACTCTTGGCTGGTGTTGTAGATGCATCTGGGAGGAAGTGGAAGACCTAGTCAAGCAATCAAGATCATGGGTTGCTGAACAACACAACTGGCCGCTAGATTGACAAGGCAGTTACTGGCCCTACCTGCGTGACGCACTGTCAGCTACGTCCCCTTACTGTGCTGCGACCTGGGCCAGCTCCAGTACATGATTTAGTGCCACTGCCACTCGCATAATGAAAGAGCCTCCACCTCTCTGTCTGACATACGTTTTGTTCTAAGAATGTAAAGACAACTGTATTGATGAAGATATCTGTAGTATGATAAATACACACCCCGTATTGACATCCAAATGAACCCAGTAAGAAGCTTGGAAAGAAACCTTGGATATAAATTGGCTCTCCACAAATGGGCCGAAAAATGTACTTGTATGTGTTCGTTTAAAAACACTTTGTATTTTACTGAATGTAAAGCCACAAACAGTCTTAATTAACTTCGGATAAGAAATTATGCTACAGCTAAATTGGTTTCTTTGGCGAGAAAAAGAACGGTTTCTTTTATTGACGCATAACGAACAGCATAACAACGCATAAATTTAACCCCTGGATGTAATTTGCGCAAAGAATTGTGTAACCAAAAACTACAGCTTTGTAGCGGTACAATGCATTTAATTTACGGTACACAAAAAGAAAAACTTGTAATTAACCTTCGCGATTGTTGAATTATGGCTACGAAAATGTCTTTTTTGCTGGAGTAAAATACGGTTTCTTTTTTAGTGACCCACAACAGAAACAACGCTTTAATTAACCCCGGATGTAAATTTTTCGCAAAAGAATTGAAGCAACCGAAAAACTACCAGCTTTGAGCGTGTTACAATGGCGTGATTATACTGAACACAAATAGAGAAAAACTAGTAATAACCTTCGGTTTATGAATTATGCTACAGGAAAAATGTCTTATTAGGCAGGTGGACGAAAAAGATGGTTACTTTTGAGTGACCACAACAGCCGAACAACACTTAATTAAACCCTGGATGTAAATTGTGGCAAAAGAAACGAACAACCAAAAATGAAGTGGTTTTTGTATTGTAAAAATGCTGTTTCTTTAAATAATACAACAGGAACAGGCGTTAGATCCCCCATGGATATTACAATGTGCTGTGAGCAGATAGCATTAAACAGTGTATGCAGCAGCATTGTGACCACACTGGACATTCAGTTCAATACCCCCACAAAATCAGAATTAGAACGTTAAGAGAAGCAATCATCGGAACAATCTGTGACACCTCCCCAAAAAATCCGTGTATAAAAAATGATTGTTATATTTTCTTTAGTAAGAGAATATCATAAGCAGCCGTGGCAGCACCTCCTAATCAGTACAGTGAGAGCGTCTTGAGCCCCAGCGTGCGCCCGACTTATATAGAGCGGTACGTCACAGAATCCCGCAGGACTCTGGATTGGTTTCATCTCTGCACAGTCCATTTAGGCTCTGCACCATCTTCCTCCCAAGTTCTTTGCCCCATGTAACACGCCATGTGCTCGCGATGCCAATTTTGATAATCAATCAAAAGGCACACTTCGTTAACTCAGCGAAGTACCACCAAACTTTGACTTAGTTTCAGAACCAAAGTTTTCCTGAAATTCTAATCGAATTCCACTTTCGTAGGGGGAGTAGAATCAATTCGCCCATCTCTAATAATTTGTCATCAGATATTGTTTCGGGTCTCCCTTGGTTACATAATCATAACCCCATCTTTGACTGAAGTAAAGGGAAGTTGATTTAATGGGGACCTCATTGCACCTCCCATTGTATTTCTCTGCCGTTTTCTGAGTGCTAGATGGAGGAAGCCGACCCTCCTTTATTTCTGACTCTGCAAATGTTTCCGACGAAAAAATCTGCTCCAGAGCGCGACTGCTCCTGAGAAAAGTTCGCCCACCACGGGGTGGAGTCGCGTCCACTGCTTTCTTGCTGCCTGATCTGACACCAAGTGACATTCCTGCAGTGACTGGCAGGTCTGATCCTTCTCCACTTGTACCACAGGGGAAGACTGAAGGTGGAACCTTGACATTTGCTTAGCTGAGTTCTACTTCTCAGTCTTCCGTAGGGAACTCAGAAGCAGAGGACAAACGACTGTGCACAGGCTCCTCTGAATCTGGTCAAAGCCCAATATGACCAAAGGTGCTTTACCAACAAAAAATGTTCCTGCGTAGATCCGTGATGCTTTTAAGTGATGAAGGGTTGTACTTTACTAAGAACCTGCACCTTAAGGTTCCTTTTGGGAAATTTGCCCCACATCTTAGCAAGTGATGCCATCGCATAAGCCCTTTCCGGCCCGGTGGATCTGTTGAGGGTCCGGAGGCTCCTCTTAAAAGGAGGTGGGGGGGGGGGGGAAATGTCATGACTGTGCCTGTTCAGGCCGCAGTGCAGTCCTCGGTCCATAAGATACAGCAAAGACTGCGCTTTTGGCCATGATTTATACCTGTATTGTGCTTTTTTTCTGCACTGTCTCGGTCTGATTCTGTTCTGACTGGGTTTGATTGACAGCTTTGCCACACCCGTCTGGTTCTCTGTGAGCTCTAGGGCATGGCTGCAGATCGTTCTGTTTGAGTGATGAGTGACAACTGCCTGCACCACTCACCTTTCTTGCCTGTTGTCTGTGTTCTGTGTGGTCTGGATGTCAGAGAGTCGGTTCAATCACAGCTTGGAACAGGACGCTGACATCCCTTAAATAGACCACTTCTGCTCAGCTTGGTATACAGTTTGGTTCTCTTGGTATTCTGACTGTGTGCTCACCACTTTCACATACTTTTATTGCCTGTGTGGTTCAGACCCATTTTCACCTAAGCCTTCTACATTGTGTTTGTCTGTCTTATCTGTTCAGTGTTTGCACGTATTCGGGGTAGGGAATGCTGCCCAGTTGTCGCCGAACGCTTTAGAGGTCAGTCGTAAGTCAAACAGATAGCCTTGGGACTGGATTAGTGCAGGGTGCACCATTCTGCTATCCCTAAATCTGTTAATCTTTTCTGATGGTCCCTTACAGCGTGTCAAGCCACATTCATAAGGTTAGACACATTTATAGCTTGACAGAATATGTCAAATAAAATGTATATAAAATTATATATTATAAAAAAATATACAATTATTTAATCCAAAATCAATATTAAATACTATAAAATGATTATAAAATAATATCATATAAAATTAATATAAAATAAAATAAATCAATACAGCATCTATAATAAAACCCATTTTCATTTGGGTATTAAAGGAGTTTTTGTAGCATTATCAGTTATTACAAACATATCACAACAGACTAGAAATAAAATAAAAGCCTGTTATAATTACAATGTCAATTGAATAAAACATAGTGATTTTTCTTGTACACCCGCAAGTCCAGTCGGACCTAGGTAGCCAATCTACTGCCTTATAGTTATGATAAAGGCTTAGAGCAGGAAAATAAATTTGAAACAGTTATCAACATATTATTAAAATTTATTTAATTTAGCAAAAATTTTAATGAAAAAAGTTCATATGAAATTTATAGAGTATGCAAAATCCTGACCTACATTTTGACCAACGCAAATTAACGTACATTCTAAAAGTCTAAGGCCGTCATGTCTCATTAGGGCTGCATACATTTTTGTTGTATTTTGCACAAAAAAACTGTTGACACCCTATTCTCTATATAAATGAATTGTGGTACACCAAAACTAGGCGCGACACTAAAGTAGGCGCAATCAAAATGCTACAATTAATATGCTAAGTCGCCCAAAATAATGCTATGTGGCTTATATGAGAGCCTCAATTATACTAGAGTCAAGGATCTCCACACTGCCAGATTTTTGACAGGTTCATTCATTCAGGTGCACTATACACTCATTTGATGTGCCTTAGAAAAATCTGAACTAAATTTTATAATTAGCATAATAAATTTTTCATTAGAAATACACCCTAATGCACTGCATTAGTGTCTATAGAAAAGAGGAGAAGAAACTATTAGAATAAAAATTCAATTTTTCTTAACTATTATTGACATTAATAGCTATTTATCTCTGGCAACATTCTAACCACAAGATTAAGATTGACATTTCTGTAAGAGAGAGAACATTGTGACAATGAAGAAAGAGAAACATATTTAAAGTATGACTGACATTTATGAGCTTCTGTTTTTCTCTATACAAACTAAGGGCAACATGTATGAACTTTGTCGATAACAGGCCAGTTCTAAATAGCTTTAAGGCAGTGTAGAATATGCCAGCATATATGAACCTCCCCCCCCCCCCCTTCTTCTGCAGTTCATACATACAGGCGCAGTCTAGTGCCATAGTGACAAGTCGGCTCAGACCGGACCATCCCGTTAACTTGGTCTGACAGTTTCTAAACTGTTCTGGTGCCAAAAATTTTAAAATTTCATCTCCACTTTGCTTTAATTTCCGTGAAATACCTAATGGGTAAGAAACTTCCTAAACGCTGTTTTAAATACTTTAAGGGGTCTAATTTCTTAGATGGAGTCATGTATGGGGGTACCTAACATGCAGACTCCTCAAAGCCAAGTCAGAAATAGACTGGTCTCTAAAAAATGTATATTGCAAATTTTATTGAAAATGTAAAAAAATGACTACTAAATTTCTAAGCCCCCTAATGCCATATAAAAATAAAAAGACATTTAAAAATTGTTGCCAACCTACAGTTGACATATGGTAGATGTTAGTTGTAAACTATTTTGAGTGGAATAACTATCTGTCTTACATGCAGAAATTTTCGAAGTTTGAAAATAGTAATTTTTTTCAAATTTATCATGTTATTTTGATACATTTCACAAAAAAACAAGGATTTTTTCGATCTAAATTCCTTACTAACTTAATGAACAATATGTCAAGAGAAAACAATCTCTGAATCACTTGAAAAGGAAAAAGTATAAGAAAGTTATTCTAACATAAAGTGACACATGTCAGATTTTAAAAACGTCAGAAAGGGCCCCAAAAAGGCTGCGAAGTAAGGGGTTTTTTGTTTTTATCACCAGTTTCAATTCTGGATTCCTTTGGAAACCCTTTGGTGTTTGTCCTTTATAGAGAACCCCTAAAGGGCTCACCGGTTTGGTACAAAACTCGTCGCTTTGGTGGAGTATCCACTAGAAAAGGGTCTTTTTCTTGTGATGCTGTATTCTACCTATGCGGTTCTAATGGGCCTTTTGTGGCTGCAGCTTCCGTATTGGACTGGCAAACAGGCAAAGTCACTCACTGGGAACAACAGTTTTTGCGGGTGCCTTGCACTCTTCATTTCCCACCCGACCCCGTTTTCCCACCCCGGGGGTAGGAACTGTATCAAAAGTTTGTGGATGTCTTCACTGAGAAACAGAGACTCTTCTGCCTCAGTGTGTCTATGACTGCCCGATAGATCTTATGCTTTGCACAATGCTAGGCACGAGGTAGAATGTACCCCTTGTCTGTGCCCAAAACCCAAGTCTGACAGCTTATATCAAGGAAAACTTTCAAAGGGGCTTTATCCACATGCCATCTTCTTCTTCTGCCAGGTATTTCTTGGTAAAAAAGAAGGATGGATCTCTTTGCCCCTGCATTGATTATAGGGGCCTAAATAAAATCACCTTCAAGAATGGGATCAGTCTTTTAGCCCGAATTTTCACTAAATAACCGTGGGCTACAACCCTTATATTGTGAAAGGGGGAAAGGAAGAGCATGAGATGGGGAATTTTTCCCCCAAAACGGTTTTGTTCACTTGCCCAATTTGGGAAAAAAAATAAAATTCGTTCGAATTACTTTGGACGAATTTGTTAAAAAACAGCTTTTTCCAGGCTCCAGAGCCCGCAGGGTGCTGTAGAACGTTGTGCCCTGCTTAAATATGCAGTGGGGCTTGGTTTTGGGTTTTATAAATTTTGTGTTTTAGTAGAAATGATAAGGCTGTGCACATTAAAATATACTTTGAAAAACGCGATAGGTGCACATGAAAAGGGAATAGCATAATTAATAAAAAAAACAGTGGACATAAAAAATAAAAGAGAAAAAGGTATATAGGAATATTGGAAATGATTTGCTAAGGAAAAAATTTTTAAAAACCCCGGGCTTTGTTTTCAGTTTTTTTACAAAAATTGTATTAAGCTCACCCCCCAAAATTAAAAGGGGACCCCCAGGAGGTGAGCCCTTACATAAAACTTTTGTACTCACTAGGAGTCAATTCGGGATGAAACTTAAAGGGGGGAGTGATAGGAATTTTGAAATTTGGGGTTACCCTTCCCCATGGTTAAAAAGAGGCAGCTGAGTGCAGCAAGCCAATAAGATTTAACCAGGTTTTCATATTTTCCTTAGCAGTAATGCATTTCCAAATTCCAAAAGAAAGCAAAATGAGGTCGACAGTGGCAAAAATTGAACAGTGTGTAGGTAAAGCGGGCAGCCAAAAGCGGGCAGATGAGGCCCGGGCCCAGTGGCAAAGGGACATTCTGGAGGGGGAAAAAACAGGAATGGGCCACAGAGGGGCCCAAAAAGACACAGGGGGTTTTGGTCATGGCAGACCCACAGCGAGCATGAGGTCGGGAAAGTGGCAATCACATTTGGAGGTGGCAAAAACAGGAATAGGCCCCACAGAGTGGCAAAGGGACAAAGTGTTATCAACCCGGCGCAGCCACAGCGCGGCACGAGGTCAGAAGGGGCCCAAAAATTCACATTCTGGGGGGGGGAAAAAATGGAGTAGGCCCCCAGGTGGCACAATGACGGGAGAGTGGAGGTGATGGGGGGCGGGGAGACAGATGAGGTCAGAGAGTGGCACGGGGGCACGTGTGGGGTCCGGCAGCGCCAAAAGCAGCAGCATGAGGCCCAGACAGTGGAACAATGCAGGTGTGGGGGGGGGTGGAAAATCCAGCCCCGGGGTAAAGAGGGTTTGGGGGCCAGATGGAAAAAACTTTAGAGATGTGGGGTTTCAGGGGGGTTTGGTGGCATCAGAATAGGGGCCCGGGACTATTTCTCACAGTTTTGGTGAGGCTTTATGGCTAAATGTAGTTGAGCCAAAGGCTTGGGTTTGGTGTGGAAATCCTGGCTGATCCCGCCTGATTCATCTTGAAAAAAAAGGTCAGTCGTTCACAAAAAATTTTCCCCTGGGGCAAGGGGGGGGGTTTCCCTTGGGGGGAAAGATGGCCCCGCCGCACGAACAACCCCCTCTGGTACCCCCCCTATGGCCGGGGGAGGACAGCTTTCCAAATGCAAACCCCGGCAAGTTGCGGCCCCACATCCGTTTGGGTGCCCTTTAGTCAGCGGATCCCTTTAAATGGGGTGGCAGAGTGTGTCCAAGAGGCCCAATGTTGGTTCAGGGTCTGCTCCAGGTCCCGCTGCTGCCCGGCGACTGCCCTCCTCATCGGGGGTGAAGGGAAATGTAAACGGACTCCAGGGTTTGGTTGTGTGTATGGGTGGGATGTCCGACCCCCCAAATTCCCCCGGGAGCCGGGCAGGGAAATACATGAGCGTGGGGAAACCCCCCGGTTTAGCCCCGTCAGAGGGGGGACGATGCCGACATAGGCAGGGCCCCAAATGAAATAAAGGAGGATTTCTTATAGTTTTTTTAGTTTAGCCTCCCCTCTCAATTTGGGGGGAAAAAAGGGTCCCCTTTTGGACTGGGAGGAGTTGTGATGAAAGGGTTACGGGTTTTTATCGTATTTGGGTCGATAGTCGGGTATTGCAAATTTTCAAAAAGATTTCCGATAGTCGATTTAAAAGGGTTATCGCGATGACCCTTAAAGGGTTTTGGGAGGGGGAAACAACACCTTTTATTTTTTACACCCAAAAGGGGGTGGAAAAAGCTGAAATTAAATCAAAAACAGCAAACTGTATACCTTTTTAATCTTAGGCAAGGGCAAATTTGGTTATAAAAGCACAGAAAAAAAAAAAAAAAAAAACAACCATTCAATATCCCCGTCTTGCCCCAGCATGACCTTTTTAAAAAACATGACCCCCCAAATTTTAAAAAATGCCAAAAAGGCAGTTTTGATTTGAAAATTTTTTTATTGAATGGACATTGAATATCCCGTCCTGGGGCCCCCAAACATGAGCCCAAACCTGCATGGCCAAAGATTAAAAAATGCCCCGAAAAAGGGGGTTTTCAATCCCATTTTAGTTGAATGGACATTGACTATACCTGTCTGTTTCCGCAGTATGACCCTTAAAAAATGTCTCCACAAAGATTTAAAAAAAGGGTGGGAAAAAGGGGTCTTTCAAACCATTTTAGGTCCTTTGGGCATTGACTTTACTTTTTCCTGGGCCAAGCTGAGCCCCCAAAACCGGGTTTACCCCCATTTAAAAAGTGGGCCCGGAAAAAAGGGTCTTTTTTAAAACCCCCATTTTAGTTTCACTGGAAAATAGACTATCCCCGTCCCGGGGGACGCAAGGGCCCTTTAAAATGTTTGGGGCCCCCCAAAATTACAAAGTGGGGACATGCTATTTTTGTAAGTGGGTTTATTTAGTTTATTTTTGGTAACTGACTTTTTTTTAAGAATTTATTTAGGGGAAATTTTATTTATTGTTTTAATTATTTCTATTCTGCTTTTTTTTCAAAAAAATTGGGGATAATTTTACAAAATTTTCCCTCCCGCAGTATTTTTTAAAAATTTTTTTACCCCGTGTAGATTTGGGTTTTTTTCGGGACGCCAAAAACCCCATAAGTATAATACAAAGGTCCTAATCATCCCCTCAAAACACTTCTTAGTTGAGAAGACATTTGCCCTTCCTGGCTTCTGAGACTGATTCAGCATAATTCTATGGTTTTCCATTTTTCCTCCAAATCCTTCTTTCATTGATTAGGGACAGACTCCCCTGGGAGATCAATGATGCGAGCCTTATAGTGACTCCAGCCCCAGAAAATTTTTAAGCCTCAATTGTGCAATTTGTGTCCAGCCTGGACCCCTTTTTGACACTACTTAACCCTCACAGAAATCACCTTTTTCAAAATCAGATTTTTTAGAGAAATTTGGAAATCTCCTGATTGCCCTAACGGTGAGAGCCAGTGCTGCCGTCAGCCATTGTTAACAGGAGGTCCAGCTGCCAGATTACAGTGGGTGCGGTGAGAGACCAGGCTAAGAGTCTGTCATTATTAACAGCCAGGTTCAGGAGCCAGGGGCCGGGTTAAAGTGGGTGGTTTTCCCCCCCCCCCCCCCCCCCCCCCCCCCCCCCCCCCCCCCCCCCCTTATGGTGAGAGCTTTCCCAGGGGCTGGCGCGTATCTATTAAACACGGTAAAATGCCATTATGACGCAGCAACGAAAACAGTCGTGCTTGAAGCAGAGTTGCGGAAGTGTGAGGTAAGACCTCCAGCCTTCCCTCAGTACACAGTCAAGGACCTGGGTAGTGCTTGCCCCTCCGTATGAGTGCGGACCAATGAGCTTCACTTGGAAATAATGGTGTTAATGCTCTGTTCCACCAGGTGCCCTTTTTCTTGGCATTCATTTTTCTCATTTTACTCAACGTGTGGAGGAATTGTCACAGCAAAATGCCCCCAAAAATCAAAGCATGACCCTTGAGCATTTGGACGAATTGTGAAGAACAAATGTATGTAGAACAACATTTTTTTTTATTAATGGACCTTGTAGTATAGCTGCATGTCACAGCAAACATGCCCAAATTCAAACCATGACCCTTGAGCCTTTTGACCAATTGTGAAGAAACAAATGTTGTTAGAAACAATTTTTTTTTATAATAGTACCTGTAGTATAGCTGCATGTCACAGCAACATGCCCCCAAAAATTTCAAAACATGACATGAGCCCACTTTTGACAATTGTGATAGAAAATCAAAATGTCTGTTAGAAATACAACATTTTTTATAATAGGACTTGTAGTATAGTGCATGTCACAGCAAAATGCCAAAAATCAAAACATGACCTTGAGCCACTTTGGACAATGGGTAAGGAACATATGTCTGTTAGAAACAACATTTTTTAAAATAGACCTGTGTTTGCTGCATTTCAAAGCAGCATGACCCACAAAATTATAAAAATGACTTCTCAGCCCTGTTAAAAATTGTGAGGGAGAAATGCCACTTAAAAGCCACATTTCTCCTCTTTTCCCACCCCACTTTCCTTCTTCCAAAGGACTATGATTATTGCTGTATCTCCACAGCAACAATGACCCCAAAAAATTATAATTATGACTTCTCAGCCACTATTAAAATTGTTGATGGAGAAATGCCACTTAGAAGCTGCACACATTTCTGTTCCAAAGGTAAAGACCATAATTATAGCTGTACTCACAGCAAATGGACATCAAAAACCATTGACAATGCGAAAACTTCTAACGATAAAGTGAGTAAATGGAATACGGTGTTTTCATGAAACCTTGCTGTCTTTTACAGTCTCCTCACAGCAAACAGCAAAATGAACTGTTGGGAAAAAGAGAATAAAAATTGCTGTAAGAAATTATCATTTTAAAAAAACGTTTTCAGAGGGACCATTTCTGTTTGAAGTATGATTGTGAAGTAGACCGGCAACTAATCGGTGACCTCGGCAATTGGGGCCACAACATCATCAGAGATCCATGTCTGATTCATCTTGATGAAAGTCAACGATCCTCATTATCTGTGGAAAGTCGGATGCGTTTGTCGTAATGACTCCTCCAGATGTGCTGACAGGTCCGCTCAGATATGACGTGGCTGCTGGGCAGGACAACACCTCTGTGCGTGGCGAGCGTGCTCGGTCCATTCGTCATTTTGGAAAACCAGATGTCTATTGGGTCCGGAAAAACATCCAAAAACATCGGTGTTGAGACGCAGATAGTCGTGCACCATGATCTTAGCTGGTATCGTGTGGTGGATGTGTGTCCTGCATGCGATGCGGTTGGTGAGGTGGTAAATAAAGATAGCCAGAGGTCACTCATTAGCTTCTGCCACCTTGCCTGCTGCATGCTGCCGGCTACGGCTCACTTGGCACTCTACTGCTATACGTCGCATGATGTTGTTTCCACTGTGACATTGAGAACGTGACGCAACAGATATCTACAGTTGATTAATCAGCAAGGTCTCCATTTTCCTTGCATTTACTTCTCTATTTGGGTGGGTGGAAGGAAAGTGCTGTGTTTTGTTTTGTACCGGGGATCAGGAGGGTGGCCACCAGGTAACTGTTGTTCATTTTGATGGCCTTATGCGTGGATCATGTAGGAGTAATGGAGCATCCATGCACTCATGTGAGAGATGGAGCTTGATTTTCCAAGCCTCGGGTTGGGGGCACTAGCAAAAAACTGATCCTTCTCATCTTCCTCTTCCGCCTCAAATCGCTCCCAACTCTTCCAAGGCAGGGACGTCGGTAACGTCAGTGTCTAGGAATACCCTCCTCCTCCGCTTCTCCGGCCAGCTTCAACACAGCACTGACTTGCCTGAGATGAAGCACCTCTGGAGAGCTGATGCGCCGCCTTGCCACTAGCCCTGGACCCGAACCACTGCCTAATGAAGACTGATGAAATTGTGAAACTGTCGGGGCTTGTGTATTTGACGGAGAGAAGGACTCGTGTCCGAATCTGTGTCCGTCTCCTTCCATCGCTTGCGGGACCTGTTGTTTCAGAGTGTCACCGATCGTTCCATGAACTAAGATCACCTACATGCTCATGCTGACAAGGCATTGTCCGCACTGACCATTTTGTGGCTTCTTCAAATGGCAAGGATGGTGCCAGAGCTCTTTCTCTGCCTCCACTCTCGGTGGCTCAAACACCCCGAGGTCCGCACGACTGCTGTCAGGCCATGTGTCACTTACGTACTGCGTAATGGCATTGCGCTGCTGCCACAATCGTGGAGCATGTGGAGTGGAATTCCAGCGAGTTTCCACATCTAAACAATGATCGGTTGACGGGGAGGCCGAGCTGACGCTGCAACGCAGCCGGCGGGACGAAAGCAGGTAGCGAAGGCGGAAGTGTGAATTAGACTTCGAGCCTTCCTCTGAGGCAGTCCAGACCAGGGTAGGCCTCTTTAGAAATTCTGGACGGACAAAGGTCAGCATGTGCAGGCAAGGGATGGGCTCAGCCTACCGATCTTAAGGGTGGCCAGCAGATTTCGCACCGTTATCGCACACACCACCTTGCTGGCACCAAGGTTCTTGTCACCAGCCAGCGCTCGGTTCGTTGCGGAGGTCCGTCCACTCAGCTCGGACCTGTGTGTGGACGGTCTCCAAGGCAGATAATTTCAAAGGCCTGGTGTCTCTGGGCACGTGATGCTACCAGAAGACTTGGGGAAAGAGCACTGCACCATCCATGCAGTTTTGAAGAGCGTTCGCCGAGCCTGAGAGCCACCGTCACCCCCAGAGACATCCACCCAGCTCACCCAGTGAGCTGTCACAGAGATATAGCGGCCTTGGCCGAGCTTACTATCCCCTGTGTCGGTGGTTCAGATGGACTTTTCCGGCCACAGATGCAGACAAGCGCTTGAAAATTTAAGATGACACGGTGGCTGGGCCGGGCAGGACGACTTTTCTGGCAAAGAAATGGCCTGCTCGGCATTCTGGTATTGGGGGGCAGGCAAGGGCCATGACGTGGCGGGAACCCATCTGTGTCCACCAGACAGAAAGGTAACATTTCCAAGGCCAAACGCCTGGGCCATGCGACATTCAGGCATTGGCTTTGGGATGGTTTGGGTTAAAGTGTTTCTTCTGTCTCCCAAACACCTGAGAAGACAGAAGTCTGCTCTGCTGCTAGACTTGGGACGCTGTACGGCGTGCAGGTCGTCAAACGGGGAAGGAGAAGGGGTAGAGATGGGTCTCTGGTGGGGTGGTGGTACTTGGGCGACGTTGGACAGGCTGATGCGGAGGCTGATCCCTGATCATGACTTGAGAGGACATGGGCGCAGCTGAGGAAGGCTGGTGGTGGCGGGGAGGAGGGGCAGAGACAAGAGGGTGTGACAATGGTTGGAGGCCCGGCTCGTCTGGCCTTTTTTGGCAAGTGTTGCCTCCATTTTCAACTCATGCATTCGCTGCATGTGACTAGACATGTTGGTGATGGTGAAACACCTAAGGTTCTTGCCTCAACTTATGCGTTTACGGCAAGAAGGCGGCATATGACATCGCTGGGTGAATCAGCTGCTTGTTACAAAGAAGGCCCAGGCTTGAGAGTACCTGGACCTTTTTTGACGGCGATAAGCGAGGAGCGGGGTTTCGCTGACCGTGGCTGGCGGAATAAATATCAGCGGACTTCTGCGACCCGCCCTCTCCCTTATTGAGGCGGGACCCGATGGAACTGCCCCCATCGTCTTTCTCCTCGGTCCAGTGATGAAAGCGCTGCAAAAAGTAAAATTCTGCTGAAAAGGACCACGTTTGGATCCGCAATGTCATATCATCATCATCAACACAGGTGACTTGTCGTCTCTGACATTCTGCATCAGGTGCTGCGGGGCTAAGCAAGAGGGACTGCAAGGCGTTGCGACGCCCGGGATTTTTGCCGATTGACCGGCTCCTTTCTCCTTCCTCTGATGGCATCAGTACTGGGCCTCAGAGCAGAGAAAATCATCCTCTTTGGGCCTCTTGATTTTTAACCATGCCTTCATGACCCCAACCGCTTTTGTCATCAAAGAGGTCTCAGAAAATGGATTATCCACAGTGGGGGTACACGAGTTGATCATTTGGGCTGCTTCATGTTGGACGGATGCTGGTGATGCTGACGGGAACGACATTGTGGCGTTGACTGGGAGGTAAGAGGAGGTTAAGACTGCTGGATGCAGGTTGCATTAACCACTGAAGAAACAGATTGGCGACCGCTGTTCGTTACTGTGATTCACAGGGCCCTGACTCAGCGTGACAGTGCCTGGTCGGGTCCTGCAATTATGGTACGCTGGCATGCGTGTTGTCGCCAGCACTGGAAGGAGCACTTCTCTCGTAACTCTACCTCCATGGCTACCCCCATCTTTGCTCGCTTACCACACCTGATTCGCTCCCTGTTTTGAAATATAAAAAATTTGAAAGGTAGGGAAAATTTTGAAAAGTCCCCTTATTGAAAGCGGGAAATCACAGCATTTCAAAACCCCCAAATCAAAAAAAATTGCTGGATTCAAATTTTCGCAAAGTAGATCTATCAAAAAGCGACGACCAAAAGTGAAATAAAACCTGCTGAAAATATCCGGGTATTAAAAGGTTTTTGGACCTACAGTACACCGTGGTGACTACAAAGTTGCTGGTTTAAATTTTAAAATGCAAAGTAATCTATCCAAAAAACTTGACTGACCCCAAAAGTAAAAAAAAACGTATCTGAAATGTATACTGATAAAACAGTATGTTTGGCACCCATCAATTCACCCGTGGTGGGCTACTAAATTTCTGTATTTCAAAATTTAACTACAAAGTGTCTTGATAAAGCTTGACTGCCCAAAAGTGAAAAAACACCGTCTGAAAAATTAAAGGGGTAATAAAAGGTATTTTTTGGGACCCATCATTTACCTTGGTGATACAAATTCTGTTTCAAATTTAACTGGCAAAGTAATCTACAACAAAACTTTACTGACCCAAAAATGAAAAAAAAAAACCCTTCTGAAATGTATACGGATATTAAAAGGTTTTTTTTGGCCCTATCGTACCCTGTGGTGACTAAAAAGTTCTGGATTCAATTTAACTGCAATGTCTCTATGAAAAAAGCTTGACTGCCCAAAAAGGTGAAAAAAACACCTTCTGAAATGTAACGGGATAATAAAAATTTTTTTGGCACCTATAAATACACCTGGGTGACTACAAATTTTGCTGTATTCAAATTTAACTACAAAGTAGTTTAAAGAAAAAAAGGGACTGAAAAAAAGTAAAAAAAAACAATGTTAAAATGTAACGGATAACAAAAGGGAAAATTTTTGGCACCATCAATTCACCCTGTGGTCTAAATTTTTGCTGTATTAAAATTAACTAAAAAAGTTCTAAAAAAGTTACTGACCAAAAGTAAAAAAACACGACTGAAATGTTTCGTATAATAAAGGTTTTTGGGCACCTTCAATTTCACCTGTGGTGACTACAAAAATTGCTGTTTTCCATTTAAGTCAAGTTGCCTCAATGAACAAAGCGTTTTTGGCCAAATGAAAAAACACGTACTGAAATGTATTGGATAATAAAAGGTATTTTGGCCCCTTTCAATTCCTGTGGTGAACAAAATTGCTGTATTACATTTAAGTGCAAGGTGCCTCAATGAACAAAGCTGTAGTGCGCCAAAGTGAAAAAACACGTATCTGAAATGTATTCGGATAATAAAAGGTATTTTTGGCACCTTTCAATTCACCTGGGGTGACTACAAAATTGCTGTATTCACATTGAACTGCAATGATCAAAGCTGTAGTGCGCCAAAGTGAAAAAACACGTATCTGAAATGTATTCGGATAATAAAAGGTATTTTTGGCACCTTTCAATTCACATGTGGTGACTACAAAATTGCTGTATCACATTTAAGTGCAAAGTAGCTCTATCAACAAAGCTGTACTGCGCCAAATTGAAAAAAACACGTATCTGAAATGTATTCGGATAATGAAAGATATTTTTGGCACCTATCAACCTGTGCGAATACAAAATTGCTGGATTCTAATTTAACTGCAAGGTGGCTATATCAACAAAGCTGGAATGGGCACAATTGAAAAAGAACACCTATCTGAAATGTACACTGATAATAAAAGTGGAGTTTTGCACCTAACAAAGAGACCTGCAGTTACTAGAAAGATGTGTATCCTAATATAAGTTCAGGCTGCCCAATATCCAGGAAATATTTCAATAGAAAACTGTTAATAATAAAGCTATTGCAGTGCAATGTCTACACTAAGTCTTGGTGAACTATATCCAGTATTCTTTAAAGAGCTTGTCTGTGTTCGCCCACGGGACCCGCCCCCCTTCCCACCCGCTCTCCCTCCGTGACTTTAAAGTGGTAGATGCTCCTTTAAAATTCTCTACCTAACTACATAAAATCTTCAAATCTCTGATCTAACTAAGTTGTAAGGATCACAGCTAACAGTAGAGCTTTCTCTATGAAGAAATAGAATAATTTCGCTGAGCTGTTTGCTGAGCTGTTTGGACAGAGGCAGAGCGCACGTCCTACTGCTCTGAGACGCTGACAGACACTGATCATGAACAGGAAGGGCTGTTCTATGTAAAACGAGGTCATGTGATTTTTCCAGCCAATCGCAACCATACACATCCCAGTCATGACGTCGCACACACATCTCACCCTGCTCTATTCTGTAAGCTGATTTTCTGTCCGCCAAAATGACAGGAAGCGCCGAAAATGGCGCGATATTAATAGAATATGCACAGATTTTAACCTAAATTATCGCGTGATCTAAAAAATCCGATCAACGTAAATACCGTGCCGATTTCAACTTTTTCGATAGTAATCGCTCAACACTATTGGTGAGTACAAGGTCGATTTAGCAAAGCCCCATTGAAAATGAGAGGGGGGGTTTGACCAGCAATTCTGCCATTGTTACTTAGTGTCATGGTTATAACATTCTTTGAGCAGAGGGCCAAGATCGCACTATAGCGTCAAAGTGCGCACTCCTTTTACACCATCGTCAGATGATTCCACAGATTATGACAGAACCTGTCCTGTTAAACGTTGATACATGTAGACACCCTCTCGAAAGAGTGAAGAGGGTGTCAGCAGTAATATTTCATTGACATCACAGATCATTTTGCCCTTCCTATGATCTGTCAGTGTCCCCTTTCGATCAATAATCCATCAGTATTGCTACAGCCAAAAAGAAACAGAGTTGATCCAAAGCAGAGGTGACAAGTAAATGGAATATTCACATGTCTTCTATGTTTTTGTATCCACTCCTGTTTCTGGCTACCTAATCATCAGACAATCCTGATGCAAACAAAGGACCATGTCATACTGGCCTTACGGATTCTCCAAAGACACAAATCGTTTATGTTTGTCCAGTGGCAACATCACAGAGTGGTGTTGTAACGTCAAGGGAGGTACAGTGAGCCCTGACTGGAACCCAGCCCACTGTCCCTGCCTACTTGACGTGAGCGAGGTACAAAAACAGAAGACAAGCCGAGGTCAGGAGAACAAGCCGAGGTCAGGTACACAGGTAAGCAGACAACAAAATAGCACAGGTAATAGGAAGCCAGGAAATTCTTTTAATACTCGTAACCAGAACTGAGTGGGGACAAAGACCTCGAAACAGGACAGTTAGTAGGTCTCATATTCTGGTGGGACTTAATCTCAGTGGCTAAATCAGGGGAAATAGCTGAAACAGTCTCCTTGGGCAATATAGGTATCGGATCCTCCTGGGATACGTGGCTGGAACAGAAGCTTCTAGATAGAGCATCAGCCTTCACATTTTTCGAACCAGGTCTGTAAGTAACAACAAAGTTGAAACGCGTAAAAAATAATGCCCAACGCGCCTAACGTGGATTTCAACTTTTAGCACTCTCTAAAAAGGTGAGGTTCTTATGATCAGTAAGGACCGTGACTTGATGCTGGGCACCCTCGAGGAAGTGGCGCCATTCCTCGAAGGCCCACTTAATAGCCAACAGCTCCCGATTCCCAACGTCATAATTCCTTTCAGCTGAGGAAAATTTACGTAAAAAGAAGGCACAAAGGCGAAGGTTAGTCATAGTAACAGAGACAAGACCGCCCCTGCGCCATACTCGGAAGCATCAACCTCAACGACAAAGGGTTTGCTATGATCTGCTTGAATCAACACAGGAGCTGATACAAAACACTGTTTAAGCTTCTCAAATGCCTCAATGGCCTCAGGTTGCCAATTACTGAACTTCGCCCCCTTCTTAGTCATGTCAGTCAACGGCCGAACTAAAACAGCAAAATTACGAATAAATTTACGATAGTAATTAGCAAACCCTAGGAACCACTGCAGGGCCTTCAGAGATGAAGGGTGGACCCAATCGAGAATGGCCTGAATTTTACCGGGGTCCATACGAAATGAGTTAGGAGTCAGGATGTACCCAAAAAAGGTACCTCCTGCACCCCGAAAACACATTTTTCAAGTTTGACAAACAAACTATTTTCCTTCAGGATTTGCAATACCTGTCGTACATGTTTAACGTGGGATGACCTATCTTCTGAATAGATTAAAATGTCATCCAGGTAAACAACCATACAACAACCAATGAGTTCACGGAAAACATCATTAATCAGGTTCTGGAACACCGTGGGAGCATTAGACAACCCGAACGGCATCACCAGATACTCAAAATGACCTTCAGGAGTGTTTAACGCGGTTTTCCACTCATCCCCTTCTCGGATATGGATGAGGTTATAGGCCCCTTCTGTAAGCTTTCTGCAATATATTGTTTCATTGCTAGTCTCTCTGGACCAGACAGATTATATTTCCTCCCCTTGGGAAACCTCACACCGGGCAATAGGTCAATGGCACTGTCGTAAGATCTATGAGGGGGTAGTATCTCCGACTGTTTCTCTGAAAAAACTGCAGCAAAGTCACGAATGAAAACAGGAATCTGCTCCACCTCAGTATTGCCCAGTATGGTAGGGAGACATTTGTCAACACACCGTTGTCCCCACTTTACTAATTCACCTGAATTCCAGTCAAACACTGGGTTATGTTTCTGAAGCCAGGGCAGCCCCAAAACCACATCAGCGGGCAACCCCCTCCATGATAAATGGAATACACTTTTCAATATGTATGGATCCGACCAACATCTCCAGCTCAGGAGTACAATGTTGGATTGTGCCCCGAGCTAGTGGAGTGAATAGCCACAACCTGAAGAGAATCAGATAGCGGTCTCCAAGGTAGGCTTAGACGTTTGATGAAAGATGCATCAACAAAATTAGAAGCTGATCTAGAATCCATAAACGCACTCCCAGAACCAGACAGCGACAAGTATGAAATCTTAACTGGTAGCAGTAACTTTTTAGATACAATAGGAAATACCTGCTCGCCTAGTTGATCTTCCTGCCAATCACCTAGGCACTGGAGTTTTCCGACCTGGTCTTCCTCTTGGAGCACTCCCTGTTTCCGTTCCTTTTTTTCCCCCAAAAGTAAAACAAAACCCCCGGGAAACGACAAAAGCCCCAAACACCCCAAGAAAGCAAAGCAGAAGAAGCCCCACTTCCCTTTGGCTCCCGGGGTTTAAAATTTTGGGACCGGGGGCCCTAGAGGGACCTATGGGGGAAAACCCCCGGGGTTTTGGTACCTTCTCCGACGTCTCTCCCTAAAAAATCTGCCCAAAACGAACGCTAAAGCCATAGCCCACCCTAAAGTCCCGGGGGTTAGGGTAAAGCCACCAATAAATCCCTTTACATGGTCAGCAAAACCCAAATTTTAAATTAAACACCCCAAAGGGAGCTGGGTCGTTCCACCCAGAGGGGAAAACACACCAGCGCCGAAATTCGGAGCAATACTCCCCCCACAGCCCTTTTTCCCCTCCTCAAAAAGGGTCACGAAGCCTGGGGCCACAGCTTCCCAAACCGGTCATCAAAAATTCCCCCTAAGGGGGCAAAGAACCTTTCCCACGAAACATTTTCGGGCGAATCAGGGGGTAACGAGAATGCCCACTCCGGGGGGGACCCTAAAGAAAGGGACAAACATTTTTCCCACTCTTTGCTCCTCTTTTCCCCGAGGAAAAGGGGCGGAGCCTAAAATACGGGCGACATCCCCTTTATTTTCCCAAAAAAAGGGCCCTCCTTTTTGCCTGAAAAACCTGTCGGGCCACTGGATAGGGACTCCAAAGAGGGGAGGTATTGAAAGGCCACTCTGATTTGGGGGTAGACTCCTGCGTTCAAAACCCCTTTCAGCACCAGTTTCCAAGATTAGCGGTTACCCCCTGCATCTGCTCTCCCCAAGCTTTCCCAGGGGGGTTCAAAGTGAGGTCAGAGCAGTAAGGGTTTTTTGGCCTTTGATAATTCTTTTTAAAAGGGAGGTACATTGAGCCCTGACGGGAACCCACCCCACGCCCCCTGCCTACTTGACATCTCCCAAGGCAGCAGACGGAACGGGGGCGACAGTCCCGTGCGCTAAAGTCTTGGGCCGTCAGGGGGAAGAATAGTCAGACAGTCCGGGTCATTACCAAACGGGAACCCCAAGCCAAAAAATCAAACCCCAAGGGGATAAACTAAACAAGCTGGGGTCAAAAGCCAAAGGGAGCGAGGTTAAAAAAAAAAAAAAGGGGTAAAAAAAGGGGGGGTTTTTTAAAAGGGTAAGAAAAAAAATAGTAAGTAAAGGGGGAAAATTTTTAAGGGGAATGGGATGTAGGGATTTTTGTTTGGGTGTGATATAGGGTGGTTTTTGGGTGGTGAAAATTGTAGGTTTTTTGGGGGTCCTGTCCTCCGAGCTGCAGCAGCATTGTATGGGGTGGGTCGAAAATCAGCTGCTAAAGCCTTTGATCTCTAGCCTGAGCGCAGCCTAGCCCTGCGGTGGGGGGTTGGAAACAGCATTGGGGAACCCACGGGGGGTTCGGTGGAGAGGGGGTCTTGGGCAGCAGCATGAAAGGCCCGATGGCACAAGACATTGTGGGGGTTTGGCAGCAGCATGATGGCCACACATGGCACAATGTATAGTGGGGGTGGCAGCTGCATAAGTAGGTCAAATATTAGCACAATTACACAGTGTGGAAGTGGCGGCAGCAACAGCAGCAGAAGCAACATCAGGCCGAGGAGTAGCACAATTTCATAAATTTTTAGGGGGGGGGGGAAGCTAGGTGAATACCCAAAAAAATTGGCAAAATCCAGCTCAAAAAGAGTGAAATGGTGACATTGCCTAGAGGTTACAGCAGCAACTGAGACCCTCATAGTGAGGGTGGCAGCAGCATCAAAGCTAATAAGGTCAGTGAAGGTGTAAGGGGGGGGGAATACCCGTACCTGGTAAAAAATGGGGATGGTAAAAAGGAATTGGCAAAAGAAGTGTGAAATCAACGGGTGGCAGTTTAGAATAGTAGCTGAGGCAGGGAGCCAGAAGAATCCGACTCATTTTCGGGTTGGGGGAGGCTCAGGCTGATCTAAACTGATGCACGGCATTGGGGTTGAAATTCTGGCTGATCCCGCCCGATTCATCTTGATAGTGATAGCGATTTTACCAACTACTTAACATTCGTAGCCATATCGGCAATTATCATGACGAATCCATTGTGATAACAATTATCGTCGATGACCATTTAAAACTATGGGAAAGGAACAACACCTTCTTCTTACACCAAACAGGGGTGGAGAAGCTGGAATTAACACCAAACGTAACCGGTCGTGCTACTCTTAGGGAAGACAATTAGGGAACAAGAGTCACAGAAAAAAACTCACAACCTTTACTATCCTGTTTTGTACCAAGCTGCCCCCAAACCCGCATGACCCAAAATTTAAAAGTCCAGAAGGGAGATTTTGAACCATCATTTTTTCTTGAACTGGACATTAATATCCCGTCCTGGAACCGATCCCCAACCTGCAGCCCCCCGATTAAAAAGTGCCGGAAAAAGGAGTCTTTCAACCACCCTTTTTGTTTTAACTGGCATTTAACTTACTGTCCTGGGGGAAAGCAGACCCCCAAACCTGATGACCCCAGATTAAAAAAAGTCCAGAAAAAGGAGTCTTTGAACCCCCTTTAGTTGAACGGACATTGACATACCTGTCCGGTTCGCGTATAAACCCCAAACCTGCATGACCCCCAATTAAAAAAATGCTGGAAGAAAGTCTTGAAGCAGTATTTTCGTGAAATTGCATTGACTATCCATTCCTGTAAGCAGCATGACCCAAAAACCCGCTCGGGGCCCTTATCCCCCTCAGTAGAAAATTCACAATAAGAAATAACTAATTAAAAAAAAAAAATAGTTTTCCAAACTCTGCTTTCTAAAACTTGCCATTCTATGTGACATTGTTCCACCGGACATTAGAATGTGAAGCAAACTAAACGATGCCCCTTTGTGGGTCAACATTTTGTCTAAAAAATCCGGGCATTCAAAATTACTGATAAAGGCAGGGGGGCCCTTGTAAACGTGGATCACACAGGTTCAGCTGCGGGGCCGGGAAATTTACAGGGGGGGTTTTTGGGGTGGTAAGAGAAAGGGGGCTTCCGCTTCTTTTAACACGCATTTTCAGCTAGCGGGGGGGGGGGGGGGGGCCCGAGTTCCCAGTGGGTGCGGTAGGCCGGGGCTGGGGGTACCGGGGATCCAGGGGGGTTTGGCCCCCCAAGAAACTGTTTTTTCATTTTGTTTGGCCTTAATCGAGGTTCAGGGTTGGGGGAAATGGACATCCAAGAACTCATGTGAGAGATGGAGCCTTAAATTTCCCAACCCTCGGGGTCGAGGGGAAATAGCAAACTGATCTTACTCACCTTCCTCCTCCCCTAAAAATTCTCCCCAACCTTCTCCAAGGCAGGGACTTTGGGAAAAGCCCGTGTCCGGGAAAATACCTCATCCTCCTCCCCCTTTTCGTTTCCCTTTCCGGCACAGCTTCAAACACCCCCTAAACTTGCCTCAGATGATGCACCCTGAGAGCTGAGGCCCCCCGCCTTGAAACTACCCTGGACCCCGAACCACTGCCAAATTTGAAGACCGATAAAAATTGTGAAACTGTGGGCCCCCCCTTGTATTCGAGGGAAAAAAGGGGCCCCGTGTCCCCCATCTGTGCCCATCTCCCTCCCCCGTCGTGGTGGGACCTGATTTTTTAAGGATTTGTCCAACGATCGTTTAAAGGAATAAGACCCACCAAAATTTGCAATGCTGACAAGGGCTTTTGTCCGCACTGACCTTTTTTTTCAAAGCGGGCAAGTTTTTTCCCCGCCCCACTCTCGGTGGCTCAACACCCCGAGGGCGGGCCCCCTTGCGCAGGCCCAAGTTTTCAATTCGTACTGCGTTAAAGGGGTTGGGGTTGGGTGCCACAATCGCTGGGGGCATGTGGAGGGTGAAAATTTCCCGCGGGTTTTTCCCTCAACAAGGGGGAAAGGTTGCCGGGGAGGCCGAGCTGACGCTGCAACGCACCAGGGGGGGACGAAGCAGGGTTTTGAAAGGCGGAAGTGCGGGAAAAAAAAGAGACCTCGAGCCCTTTCCCCAGCAGGGGGTCCCGACCCGGTAGCGCTTTAGAAATTTTTTGGACCCAAGGTTCATGACATTTTCCAGGCAAGGATGTTCTCCAGCCCACCCAAACTTTAAAGGGGGGCCAGCAGATTTTGAAAAGTTATCGCCCCATTGCCCGGGACAAGGGTTTTTTGTCACCCAAACCAGGCTCGGTTTTCGTTTCCAAAAACCGTCCACAGGCTCCTGACCTTTTAAAGTTACGGTTCCCAAGCAGATTAAATTTTTAAAAACCGGGCCCGGTTTCTATGCACCTCTTGCGTTTTTAAAAGCGTGGCGGGGTCCCGAAAACCACGGCCCCCACCCGAGACAACCACCCCCCGACTGTCACAGGATAAAGCAGCCTTTCCGTGCTTTCTAGTCCATTTTTGGTTTGGGGGTCAGATGGACTTTTCCAGGGCACAAAGAAAGAAAACGCGCTTTAAAAATTTTTGAGCACATGGCTGGCCAGGGGGGGACGGCTTTTTTGGCAAAGAAAAAGCCCGCTCGATTGGAATTGGGGGGGGGGCAAGGGGCCTGTGTTGCGGAAACCCATCTGTGTCCACCCAAAGGGAAAAGGGAACATTCCAAAAGGGCCCAAAAACCTGGAATGCCCACTTTTAGGCTTTTTGGGATTGGGTTTTGGGTTTTGGGGTTTAAAATGTTTTTTGTGCTCCCAAATTTTGGGGGCAGAAGGCTGGGTGCAAAACTGGCCGTGTACGGCGTGCAGGTCCCTCAAACTGGTGGAAGGAGAATGGGTAGGATGGGGTTTTTTGGGGGTGCTGGTGGTACTCAGGGGGCGGTGGAGGCTTTAAACCCAGGGTGTCTTTTATATGACTTCAGAGACATGGGGAGTGAGGAAACCGGGTTGGTCGTGGCGAAAGGGGGGAGGGGGAGAAGGGGGGTTTTGGGGGCAGTGGTTGGGAACCCGAGAACGGTGTGGGGCCTTTTTTGGCCAAATGTTTTCCCCCTTTTTAATCTTGCATTCGCTGCATGTGACTAGACTGTTGGTGGGGGTTAAACAAAGATTCCCCCCTCTACTGATCTTTTAGAAAAAGGGCGGCATATGACACCATGGGTGAATCAAGCTTGCTCAAAAAAGGGCCCCCAGGCTTGAGAGGCCGGGACCTTTTCGACGGTGAAAGCAGGAGCGGGGTTTCCGTTTATCGTGGCTGGGGGAAATTCTCAGGGATTCTGCGACCGCCCTCTCCTTTTTGAGGCGGGACCCGTACTGAATACCCCATCGTCTTCCCCCTCTTTCCAGTGATGAAGTACTCGCAACAAATTCGCTAAAAAGACCATGTTGGACCCCAAAATGCCCTCATCACATCATCACACAACACAGGTACTTCCTCGTCTTCTTTTGCATCCGGAGCTGGGTTAAAGCAACAGACACTGCAAGACGTTCCGACCCCCCGGGTTTTTTTTGCCGATTCCCCGGCTTCCTTCTCCTCCTCAGATGGCATCAGCGATTGGGCGCAGAGCAGACAAAATCACCCCTTTTTGGCCTCTTGATTTTTTGAAATGTCTTCGCCCCAAAACCGTTTTTGTCACAAGAGGTCTTCAGAAAATGGATTATCCACTTGGGGGGTACACAGTTGACTTTTGGGACTGCCTTCGCTTCAGTTGGGGGTGCTGAGTGGATGACAAATTTTTTGTGCCGTGATGGGAGGCGAGGGGGTAAGACTGCGGGAGCGGTTGCATTAACCACTGAAAAAGTTTGGGCGACGCTGTTCGTTCTGAGTTTCACAGGGCCCCTACCCAGATGACGGGCCTGACGGTCCTCAACCGACAATCCCGGGATGTGTTTGCGCCAGCAGGGGAAGGGCACCTCTCTCGCCCTTACTTCCATGTCCACAGCCCTTTTTTGCCGCTTCCCCCTGCTTTTCACTCCATGTTCAAAAAGATAAAAATGTAAGAAGGTATGGAAAGTTTCTGAAAGTTTTATTGAAAGACGAAATCACAGTATTCTTAAATCCCACTAATTTCCTACAGCCAACAAGGATTTAGAAAAAAATTGTTTTTTTTATTGAATACCTGTAAATGCGGGGCTGGGGAAAACCTAAGCAAAATCAACAGTTTTCTTCCTTAGCCCAGGGTTTTATAACGCCATTGGACAGGAATTGATAATTTTCAACAAACAATCAAAACAAGTTCGCATCTCCGCCAAAAAGAGATTCTGCGAGGCAATAAAAAATATTTTAAAAATTTTTGGAACCCCATGTTTGCAAAGGATCATCTCGAATGCATTTTGTGATAAATTTTGTCATTGCATTGTTTTGTTGCATAAATGTTTATATTTGAAAAATTTTAAAAAAACTTTAAATTAAAAAAAAAAACTATTCAAAATTTTAAAATTTACCGGAAGAGAAATGCTTTTTTTGCAGCAATGACAAGGGAAAAACTGTTACTAAAAAAATTTCTGTATCCTAATGAAAGTAAAAGGGGGCTCTTTGAAAAACTGGGCTGCCAAAAAAAAGGTAAAATTTCACCTCAGGTGCGAGGTGTGTGGGAAAAAAGTGGAAAAAAAAAATGTCATTCAATGCAGGTTCAAAGAATCTGGGCTGCACAATAGCACTCTCCTTTCAAAAGCCGCCGCCGCCTTTGGTCTTTGCACCCCCCTTCTCCCTCCCCCCCACCCCCACTGGCTTTAAAGCGCTAGATTTCTAAAAAGTCTCAGCCTAACTAACAAAGATCTAAATTTTCTCTAATCTACCTATATTCTAAGTTCCATCTAAAAGCATAGTTGTCTGTATGAAAAAAGAGAAGAACTGGTCTCTGATTGACCTGTATTAGGAGAGATCTGCACACGTCCTGCTCTAGTGAGAGACATGAAACCTGTTTGAGAAAGGAAACGCTGTTTTAGCAAAAAAAGGGCTTGACTTTCCAGCCTGACAACCATACACATCACAGTCATGACGTCGCACACCCGCTCATTTGCCATCTCAATTTATTTACTGGCCCCAAATGACAGGAAGCCCCAAAATGGGGGGCCTTTGTAATAGATTATCTGCAGAATGCACCCAAAATATCGCGGATCGGAAATTTCCCTCAGCCTAAAAATTGTGCCTTTCAACTTTGTCGATTTATAATCCTTCCCCTTATTTGACAAGGTGAGCTTACCATTTTGGGTGGGCAAGCGAGTTCTTTCCTTTGGGGGAACGATGGCCTCCGCCGCACGAACACCAATCTTTGCCACATACTGGGCCGGGCAGAACAGCTTTTCCAGTGCAAATCCCCAAATTGGGCCCAAAAACCATTTGGCTGCCCCGTAGTCCAGCGGAAAACTCCAATGTGGGTTTTTGGCAGGTTGGGCCAAGTGACCAAACCGCTGGTTCAGGGGCCCCCGGTCGCTCTGTGAAAACCTCCTCACAAGAGGTAAGAAAGCTACTCATCAACAACTCCAGACTCAGGTTGTTGCTGATGGAGCTGGTAGTGCTCCTACCACTCCACCCTCCGCAGCAGCCGTGGCAGTGGTACGTGAGCGCTGAGGAATTCCCAATCAGACTTGCGAGAGGATGGAAGATGGCACAGATAGGTAGCAGCCAACTGACTATATAGGATGTTTCTATAGTACTTGAGGGTGGAGAGCCAGAAGTCATCCCTCTGCTGGATGGTGACTAATTGGCAGTCACTGCCCAGGCAAATCAGCATGCAGCGGGCCATCTGCACAAGTGACTCTGAGGGATCCATCTCCACTGTATACTGCCACGGTGTGTCTGGGTCATCTACCTCATCTTCCTCATCAACCTCTACCTCCTCCGGTTGCTCCTGCTGGAGGAGCCTTAAGACTAAGGCTTGTCACTGCAGTGTAGGCTGAGGTGGAGGAGGAGGAGGAGGCGGACATTGATGCAGTATCAGCAGTTTGACGACGTGGAGGAGAAAGCGGCGTCTCCTTTCCAAGTTGCTGATGTGGCTGGGCAGGAAGTAGATTTACCCAGTGGACCTAAAGGACATGTACTGCCCCTGACCGTAATTACAGTTCCACATGTCTGCACTGCCTTGCACTTTGGAAGACAAAGACAGGCTCAGGTACTCGCCCACCTTCTGTGCTGGGCTGGTACTGCCTTTTTTGAAAATAAATTACGGCTTGGAACTCTCCATCTCAGCTCGGCACAAGCCATTAGTTCTCTGAACGGTGCAGAGTCCACCATTTGGAAAGAGAGGGACTGCAGTACCAACAACTTGGACAGAAACACGGTCAGTTTCTGCACCTTAGGATGGTTGGACGCATATTGTTGTCTCTTTGCAATTGCCTCGTTGAACGACTGCTGGCGCCATGAGTAGCGAGGAGCAGGAGCATCTGGACCGGGAGATGATGGCAGAGAGAAACAGCTTCCTTCTGCAGAGATGGTGGAGCCTTGACTGGCTGCAATGGCATGCATGCCACTGGCCGCTGCTGCTGCTGTTGCTGCGGCGGCTGGATGGATGGACCACCACATCTGAGACATGTTTCTCCCAGGCCACTGGATGGTGACTCTGCATATGTTGATGCAGGACCATGGTGCCAACATTAGATCCCTGGGCACACTTAATTTTCTGCCAGTAGATTCTACATATACCCATGTTGGCCTCCTTCGGTGTCTTGGCAACAAACTGTCACACCACTGAGTATGCGATTTTACCACCAACGCTCCGCACTGACTGCTACTGTCACTGCCTCGGTGTGCTCTTGCGAAGCTACTTTCTGAGCTGGAAGGGACCTGCGAAGTGGGTGTTCTATCCCGTGACCGTTTGGCTCCCGACCTCGCACTGCTGCCTCTCTGCTTGACTCCCGGCCACACTACCGACTTGCTGGCTGCGTTGGTGTCTGACGTGCAAGTTGCCGCCCTCTTCTCCTGACGATGACGATGAAGCCCTTGCTTTATCCTGCTCCCAAGTGCTATTGGCTACATCGTCATCGATTAGTGATTGCCCGTCAATGCTGTCCTCCTCAACGGTCTCGGTGTACAGAGCCTGACCGCTCACAACATAACCTCCCATGCCACTCTCCTCATCACTACTTGCCCACCTACTGCAAGAATCAGCCAATGTCTGCCCCACCTCTTTGCTGCCCAGTAGCTGCTCACTGTCCTCAAATAGATTGTCCTCACTGTACAGTGGCGCAGATCCCACAACACATGGCTAAGGGAACCGAAAGGGACATGTCACGGACGCCCCTGCGACCACTGTCCCGGGTCGCAGGCGCGCCCGTGCTCCTGCACCGAGTGGAGCCCCGTCCCGCACGTCGGGTTCGGGGTCCGCTCGCCTCCCCGTCCCCGCCGGCATGCACTTACCCGGCCACGCTCCTGCTCAGGCTGCTTCCGTGTCCCGGCGCGTAGCTCCGCCCCTAGGGGCGCGCGCGCGCCGGCAATTTGAATTTAAAGGGGCAGTGCGCCGGTAATTGGTTTATTGCCGGGCACTGCTCCTATTTAGTCAGTCATTTTCCTGCTGGCCCTCGCCGGATCCTTGGTGTTCATGCCCATGGTGAAAGTGTTCCTGAGCGTTCCTGTATTGCCTTCCTGTGTACCGACCCTCTGCTACGTCTACCGTCTACGAACCTTGCCGCCTGCCCCGACCATCTGCTTGTCTACCGTCCACGAACCAGAGCCGCCTGTCCTGACCTTCTGCCTGTCCTCGACTACGAGCCTGCCGTTCCTGTACCTTGCACCCTTGGCCGCCACCGCAGGCAAGCCCCGCCAGTGGTAGTGACCTGGTGGACACCCGCCGCAGCAAGACCATCCCCGCTTTGCGGCAGCTCTGGGTGAAAACCGGTCCCACTTAGATTCCACTCCCTGGTAGGGGCTTACGCCATCGCCTGCGGTGGTCCAGTGGATCCACCTCCAGAATCGTTACAGTAGGATCCGGCCATGGATCCCGCCAAGGTACCCTTGCCAAGTGTTGCCAGCATCACCAACGTCGTGGCCAAGCAATCGCAACAGATTGCGCAGCAAGCGCAGCAGCTCGAGCAACTCTCCTCCTTGGTGCAGCAGCTCGTCACCGTCCAGCAGCAGCTACCGCCATCTCCAGTCGTTCCTGCCTCAGCGGTTCCGGTGATCCCCAGGGGACCCAAGCTTCGGCTGTCACTCCCATCCAAGTTCAGCGGTGACCCGAAACTATGCAGGGGGTTTATCACCCAGTGCTCTATGCACGTGGAGCTGATGACCGACCAGTTCCTGTCCGAACGTGCGAAGGTGGCTTTCGTGGTCAGCCTCCTCTCCGGGAAGGCCCTGGCATGGGCTACACCGCTATGGGACAGAGATGATCCGGTGACGGCGGATCTACAGTCGTTCCTCAGTGAGTTCCGCAACGTCTTCGAGGAACCAGCCCGTGCCTCCTCCGCTGAGACGGCCCTCCTAAACCTACGCCAGGGGGACCTGTCTGTAGGAGACTACGCGGTGCAATTCCGTACGCTGGCCTCTGAACTGACATGGAACGAGGCCGCTCTGTGTGCTACGTTCAAGAAGGGACTCTCAAGTCGAGTTAAAGACGTCTTGGCCGCTAGAGACCTCCCGTCCTCCCTTAGCGACTTGATCCGGTTGGCGACCCGCATCGATATACGCTTCATTGAACGGGAGGAGGAGCTTCTGCAAGAACGTCAGTCAGCCCAACCTCGCCGGTTTCCTCGCCTGGCACCGGTGTTCCAGGGGCCTCCGGCGCCACAGCCTCCAACACCCACCGACGAGCCCATGCAGATTGATCGGGCTCGCCTCTCTGAGCAAGAATTGGCCCAGCGGCGACAACTGAACTTGTGTCTCTACTGTGGCAGCCCAGAGCATTTTCGGAGGAATTGTCCCAAGCGCCCCAAGGCTGCGGGAAACTCCCGCACCTAGGATCTGTGGGAGAGGCATTCCTAGGTGCAACCTCCTCCTCTCCACGCCTGTTGATGCCTGTGCAGGTCGTGTCAGAGTCTGGTATCACATTCCAGGTTCCGGCGTTTCTGGACTCGGGCTCCGCCGGGAACTTCATCCACCAGCCTCTAGTGAGGCGGTATCGGCTTCCAGTGGTACGTCTGGAGAAACCGCTTGTCATCTCATCAGTCAGCGGGGAGCTGCTTAGCGACACCATCCAGTTCGTCACCAAGCCACTGTCTCTCCATGTGGGGGCACTGCATAAGGAAGAGATCGCCTTCTATGTGTTGCCTCGCTCCTCGTCGGCGATCCTCCTCGGACTCCCATGGCTACGGCTCCACTCTCCTATCCTGGACTGGTCTTCTGGAGAGGTGATTCGTTGGGGTCCCAACTGTCGGGGGCGTTGTTTGGTGGCACCTCGCCCGGTGCTTCCCTGCTCTCACTTAACCCTTCAGAGCGCTGCCCGGGCTGCCCGCCCGAATATCTGGAGTATGCCGATGTGTTCTCCGAGAGACAAGCCGAGAGTCTTCCGCCGCATCGTCAATACGATTGCCCGATCGACTTATTGCCGGTCCTCCCCGTGGCCGAGTCTACCCTCTGTCTGTTCCTGAGACCCAAGCCATGTCGGAGTACATCCAGGAGAATCTCAAGAAGGGGTTCATCCGGAAGTCCTCGTCTCCCGCTGGCGCGGGGTTCTTTTTCGTGAAGAAGAAGGACGGTACCTTACGGCCCTGCATTGACTACCGGGGCTTGAACAAGATCACGGTAAAGAACCGTTACCCCTTGCCGCTGATCACGGAACTTTTTGATCGCCTGCAAGGCGCCAAGATTTTCTCCAAGTTGGATTTGAGAGGGGCCTACAACTTGGTCCGAATCCGCAAGGGCGATGAATGGAAGACGGCCTTCAACACCAGGGATGGGCACTACGAGTACCTGGTGATGCCCTTCGGACTCTGTAATGCGCCAGCCGTCTTTCAGGAGCTCGTGAATGACGTCTTCAGGGACCTCCTCCTCTCCTGCATGGTTGTCTACCTCGATGACATACTGGTGTTCTCCCCTGACCTCGAGACCCACCGCAGCCATGTCCGTCTAGTACTAAGACGTCTCCGGGAGAACCACCTGTATGCCAAGCTAGGGAAGTGCCTCTTCCATCAGACCAGCCTCCCGTTTCTGGGGTATGTCATCTCTGACCAAGGCCTACGGATGGACCCTGCTAAACTGTCTGCCGTATTGCAGTGGCCACGCCCCGTCGGGCTGCGGGCTATCCAGCGATTCTTGGGCTTCTGCAATTATTATCGCCAATTCATCCCGCACTTCTCTACGCTGGTGGCTCCGATAGTGGCCCTCACCAAGAAACAAGCCAATCCACGCAGTTGGCCTGTCGAGGCCGAGGAGGCGTTTGTGAAGCTCAAATCCGCCTTCGCTACGGCTTCTATCCTTGCACGTCCAGACCCCGCGAAACCCTTCACTCTGGAGGTGGATGCTTCGTCTGTGGGGGCCGGAGCAGTCCTTACACAAAAAGGGCCTACGGGTAAGACTGTGTCATGCGGCTTCTTCTCCAAGACGTTCTCTTCAGCCGAGAGGAACTACACGATTGGCGACCGGGAGCTACTGGCCATCAAATTGGCCCTGGAGGAGTGGCGTTATCTGCTGGAGGGTGCCCGTTTTCCCATCCGTATCTACTCGGACCACAAGAACCTCCAATATCTGCAGACTGCTCAGCGACTTAACCCACGCCAGGCCAGGTGGTCGCTCTTCTTCTCCCGGTTCGACTTTCAGATCCATTTCAGGCCAGCCGAGAAGAATGTGAGAGCTGATGCCCTCTCCCGGGCTTCCGACGTGGTGGGTGAAGAGCCCTCCCCTGAACACATCATCCCCCCAGAACGTCTCATCTCGGCTGCTCCAGTGGACCTCCGGAAGGTCCCTCCTGGAAGGACTTATGTGCGTCCTGCTCTCCGCAGACGTATCTTGAAATGGGGACATTGCTCATTGGTGGCTGGCCATCCCGGCGCCCGAAAAACCTTCCACCTGATATCCCGGTTCTATTGGTGGCCAGAGCTGGAGAAGGATATCAAGGACTTCGTTGCGTCTTGCGACTCCTGTGCCCGGAACAAGACGCCACGTCACAAGCCGGCAGGCCTACTTCAGCCACTTCCTGTTCCCACTCAACCCTGGACCAACATTTCGATGGACTTTATAACCGACCTCCCTCCGTCGTCTGGCAACACCATTATCTGGGTGATTACTGATCGCTTTTCCAAAATGGCGCACTTCGTCCCGTTGCCAGGGCTGCCATCTGCCTCCCGGCTAGCTGAGTTATTCTTCATCCATGTGTTCCGGCTCCATGGACTCCCTCAGCAAATTGTCTCGGACAGGGGAGTTCAATTTGTCTCCAGGTTTTGGCGAACTCTGTGCAACCAACTTCAAGTGAAGCTCGACTTCTCTTCCGGCTACCATCCACAGACGAACGGCCAGGTGGAGAGGGTCAACCAAGTCTTGGGTTGCTACCTTCGTCATTTCGTCTCGGCACGCCAAGATGATTGGGCCAATTTACTGCCGTGGGCGGAGTTCTCCTATAACTCCCTTGAGTCCGAGTCCGCGGGGGCCTCCCCCTTCTACATCGTGTATGGCTTGCATCCCCGCCCCCCTCTCCCTCTGGCAACCTCCTCCGAGGTCCCGGCGGCGGACGCACTGGTTCAAGACATGAAGGCCATCTGGTCCCAGACCCGTCAGTCGCTGCTCCGCGCGTCCGAGCGCATGAAGTCTCAAGCGGACAAGAGAAGAATCCCTCCTCCGGTGTTCTCCCCAGGTGAAAAGGTGTGGCTCTCATCTAGATATGTCCGCTTAAAGATGCCGTCTCACAAACTGGGACCCCGTTTCCTGGGACCCTTTGAGGTCATCAGCCGCATCAATCCGGTAGCATACAAACTCCGGCTCCCTCCCACGATGAGAATTCCCAACGCGTTTCATGTCTCCTTATTGAAACCTCTGGTCCTTAACCATTTTTCCCAGAAGGCCGCTCCTCCTCCGTCTGTGGCTGATGCGCCCAATGTCTTCGAGGTCAAGGAGATTCTGGGCATGAGAAGAACTAGGGGAAAGCGATACTTCTTGGTGGACTGGAAGGGGTTCGGCCCTGAAGAGAGGTCCTGGGAGCCGGAGGAGAACATCCTGAACCGCAGTCTCATCCAGAGATTTCTCCAATCCAGTAAGAGGGGGGGCCCAAGGGGGGAGGTACTGTCACGGACGCCCCTGCGACCACTGTCCCGGGTCGCAGGCGCGCCCGTGCTCCTGCACCAAGCGGAGCCCCGTCCCGCACGTCGGGTTCGGGGTCCGCTCGCCTCCCCGTCCCCGCCGGCATGCACTTACCCGGCCACGCTCCTGCTCAGGCTGCTTCCGTGTCCCGGCACGTAGCCCCACCCCTAGGGGCGCGCGCGCGCGCCGGCAATTTGAATTTAAAGGGGCAGTGCGCCGGTAATTGGTTCATTGCCGGGCACTGCTCCTATTTAGTCCGGTCACTTCCTGCCGGCCCTCGCCGGATCCTTGGTGTTCATGCCCATGGTGAAAGTGTTCCTGAGCGTTCCTGTATTGCCTTCCCGTGTACCGACCCTCTGCTACGTCTACCGTCTACGAACCTTGCCGCCTGCTCCGACCATCTGCTTGTCTACCGTCCACGAACCAGAGCCGCCTGTCCTGACCTTCTGCCTGTCCTCGACTACGAGCCTGCCGTTCCTGTACCTCGCACCCTTGGCCGCCACCGCAGGCAAGCCCCGCCAGTGGTAGTGACCTGGTGGACACCCGCCGCAGCAAGACCATCCCGCTTTGCGGCAGGCTCTGGTGAAAACCGGGTCCCACTTAGATTCCACTCCCTGGTAGGGGCTCACGCCATCGCCTGCGGTGGTCCAGTGGATCCACCTCCAGAATCGTTACAGGACAGAGGCAGGTTGAGGACAGGTGAGGGTCCCTGACCTGTTCCTAGGCATTGCCAAGTTAGGGTTGTGTCTGATGAACCATTCAAGAACCATTGGATTAGTAGTCAACACACGGCCGCTAGATGACACCGGTAGCTCTGGCCTCACTGAGTGACCCCTGCTGCAACATTCCCTTACTGTGCTGTGACTTGTGCCTGCTCCAGGAACATGCCACTGGCCCTCCCATGTGAAGGGCCTGCCACCTCTCTGTCTGACATACTGTTTGATCAAAAATTTACAATAAAACAAACTCTGTTTATTGTAGATGTGTGTATTTGACAAATACTCAAGCTGTATTTCAGAGGTATTTCACCTTATAAGTGAAAAAAGTAACTCTTTGGCGCAGAGAACAATATTCCACAATAATAACCTGCCTATAATGGAGATGTGTGCATTTGACAAAAACACAAGCTGAATTTCAAATGTATGTTAGTCAAATAAGTGTCACAAATTTACTGTTTGGCCCAGAGAACGACATCCCAAAATAATAACCTGCCTATAATGGAGATGTGTGTATATGACAAATACATAAACTGTATTTCAAAGGTGTTTCACTTTATACATGACAAAAGTAACTCTTTGGCGCAGAGAACAATATCCCAAAATAAAAATGTTGGTTCAGGAACATGTGTATATGACTGACACTGACACACACTGACACTGACACACACACACACTGACACACACACACACACTGACACACACACACACACACACACACACACACACACACACACACACACACACACACACACACACACACACACACACACACACACACACACACACACACACACACACACACCCTGTGTAGTTGACAGATATATCACCCCTCTATCTATAAAAACTGTATTATTTGGCACAAAGTGCAATCTAGTGCTGCTGCAGAGATCCATGTACATAAGAGACAGTGGCAATTGGCTTGCTGGCTGCTGATTGGCTGCATGTCTGCATGTCATAGTATTGAGGGCATTCCTTTCTTTCTCCCATAGTTCTTTGCCCCATGTCATGCCATGTGCTCATGGATATTTTAGAAAAAAAGACGATTCGTTACCACGAATCGCTAGGAAATTCAGTTTAGTTTAGAATCGAGACCACGCCAAAAGACTGACAGACCGGCAACAGCTGTTTCGCGTGTAAGAGGAAGCGTGTGCTTACACGCGAAACAGCTGTTGCCGGTCTGTCAGTCTTTTGGCGTGGTCTCGTGTATCCCGTTTGCCTTAACCTATGGAAACAAGTTGCCGAATAAAGTAAGGTTTTTTATTACATTCCTTGGTGAAGTGCCGTGATATCTCTCTCCACTTAAGGATTCTTAAAGCTCATATTGCACTAGGCACTTTTAGAGCTCATGTCTCCTGTATGTGAGTCATGCTAAAGCCTTATTCATAGGAAGTGGCCAGCCAATCACTTGTTAGGCTAGCAAATACCGCAAAAGAGTGAGTAAAATATAAACCTAAAGTCTATTTTAAGCCCTACAGGTCAGAGTTGGGTCAGGTCAGAGGTGGGACTCGCACCTATGTCCTAAACAAGCCTGAACCCTCTCTGTTTTGAACAGAGAGCAGGTTGTTACTCTACCATAGATTTTAATGGGAGTTCTGAGTTTAGACGAGTGGCAATACTTAGCTGTAATTGGAACTCCCATTCATATCTATCAGAGTCCCAACCTGCTCTCTGTTCAGAATGGAGAGGTTTAGGAGATATATGTAGGTCCCAGAAGTGGGACCCACACCTAGCAGACATTGATGGCATATCCTAGTGATATGCCTTCAATGTCTGTAGTGAGACAACCTGTTTAATCTCTCTGCAGATTTTTTTTACAATTATCATTTCATTCTATTAACATCTACCTCTCTAAGGCCCTTAGTGGGAGTGGAAAAGAATCATCAAGCAATCCTCACTGCTGTGCTATCAGAGCTCACACACGGAAAGCCAAAAAGACAAAACAGGAAGTTATGAACATAAGTAAACTTAAAAAAATAGTGCTCTGGAAAAATGAAAAGGGCATTCTGATTGGTTGCTATAGCCCACAAAGAGAGTTTTAGACCTAGACAGTTTTCATACATGAGGCCCATAGTGTTTGGCATTTGGGTCTCATCTGACCAGAATCTCTTCTTCCTGATGAGGCAGCAGATGTTCTCCTGAAGGATCTCCTCCCAGACCTGGATTAAAGCATCAGTCTACTCCTGGATACTCTGTGGTTCAACGTGGCATTGGTGGATAAAACATGATGTTCCAAATGTGCTAAATTGGATTCAGGTCTGGGGAACAGGCAGGCCAGTCCATAGCATTAATGCTTTTATCATGCAGAGACTGCTGACACACTTCAGCCACATGAGGCCTAGCAATGTCAGGCATAAGACGGAACCCAGGGCCCATTGCACCTGCATATGGTCTCACAATGGGTATTAGGAAGTAGCAAATGGAGGGCTGTGTTTGGCCCTAATACCATCCTCATGGAGTCTGTTTATGACAGTTTGAGCAGACACATGGATATTAGTGGCCTACCAGATGCCAGAGGGCTTTGGCATTGCTTCTCCTGTTTCTCCTTGTAAAAAGGAGGAGGTAGTGGTCCTGCTGCTAGGTTGTTGCCCTCCTATGGCTCCCTCCACCTCTCCTGGTCTCCTGGGATCTGCTCCATACTATGGACATTGTGCTCACAGACACAGTTAACCTTCTTGTAACAGTTCACATTGATGTGCCATCCTGGACGAGCTGTACTACCTGAACAACTTCGGTGGGTTGTAGACACTGCCTTTTGTTACCTCTAGGGGTAAGAGCAATGACAAAATGCAAAGGTTACCAAAACAACAGCCAAAAAGGATGAGAACGGAAAAATATTCTGTGGTCACCACCTGCAGAACTACTGCTTTATAGGGGTTGTCTTGCTATTTTCCTATCATTTCTACCTGTTGTCTGTTTAATTTACACATCAGCATGAGAAATTAATTCACAATCAGTGGATTCATAACTGAACAGGTTGATTTCACAGAGGTGAGATTGACTTGGAGTTACATTGAGCTATTTAAATGTATTTTTTCGAGCTGTGTAGTTGTTCTGTGGACACATTCTCCCATGTGGGCTTTGGATCTCTGAAGCTCCTCCAGACTGACCCTGGATCTCTTGGCTGCTTCTCTAATTAGTCCTTTCTTTGTCTGTACTGTCAGTTTAGATGGACCACCATGTCTTGGTAGGTTAGTGGTTATGCCATATGCTTTCCAGTTACGAATAATAGATTGAACAGTACTCCAAAAGATGTTCAGAACTTGGGCTATTTTTTTTTTTAACCTAAACCTGCGATACACTTTGCCACAAGTTTATCCCTAAGCTGTCTGGTGGTTTCCTTGGTTTTCATTATGCTGTTTATTCACTAGTGTTCTAAAGCCTTAGCAAAACAGTTGTAGTTATACTGAGAATAAATTACATACAAATGTTCTCTATTTACTAATTAGGTAACTTCTAAGGGTATGTCCACACAGCATATTTGCAAGGCGTATTTTGGCACGTAATTGCAATAGGCATGCAATACACCTGAATTATGCCCTATAAACATGGTAATTCAGAGCTCTCATTGGGAGCTATGATTATCTGCCATTTTCCCTGAATACAATACACGCCGGTGGAAAGAATTGACATGTCACTTCTTCCCATTAAAGTAAATGTCAGTGGGAGCACTTTAGAAGTACGCGCTGGCCAGCATGTCTTCTGAAGCCGCAGGCATATTGCAGGCGTTTAGCGGTGCGCACAGTACGTGCCGAAATAACCCTCCAGTGTGCCATGTGAACATACCCTAAAGACAATTAGTCACACTGGATTTTATTTAAGTGTATCAAAGCACAAGGTGCTGAATACATGCACGCTATACTTCATTTTTTTTAATTTGGAAAAGCATGTACAGTGAAGGAAATTATTATTTGATCCCTTGTTGATTTTGTAAGTTTGCCCACTGACAGTCATGAACAGTCTATAATTTTAAGGGTAGGTTAATTTTAACATTGAGAGATAGAATATCCAAAATAAAATTCAGAAAATCACATTACATAAATTATTTCCTTGACTGTACACAAACCTTTTGCGGTTTCATTTAGTTATACATTTATTATTTTCAGCTAGTGTAAACATTGACATTTGCTAAATAGATTTATCTGTTATTAAAGATCAACATGGGCTTTGGATAAGCTAAAAATGCATTGGTCAAAGGATGTAATAAAAATATAAACATATTATGATCATAGATATATTAATGTAAACAAAATGCATTATAGAAGTGAAGAAGTTTTCACTGTTTTTGTTTGTAGTTTCTTTTTCCATTATCTTATTTTCAATGGTTATTGAATCAGGTGGGCTACAGGTTACAATATATTTACTGTAAATTTCTATTGCCCTCTGTCACTAGCCTGTTTGTATACTTGTAGACATGAAATTATTTGTAAGTAGTAATGGAAAGTTACAATAGCTGAAAGGTAAGCTAATGGACATAATAAAGTAGCATGTTCGAGAAATAGAAGAAAAACACTTTTAACTGTAAAAATAGCATTATTTTGATTTATTATGTTTTCCACTGTACTTATTTAAGGAACAGTCATAAAAGGTCTGTCGTTCTAAAAGTATGAAATGGTCAGGAGCCATTATTAGAGATAAAAACATATCATTTAGGATTGCAATTGATGCACAACATATCTTCTTTGCAATATAAGTGCAATAATTTTTATGAGTATAACTGATTGTATTCTTGTCATGAATAATATTACTTTTATATCCAAAGCAATCTCTTATGAGTAAAACATATGTTATAATTATGTTTTACTACAAACTGTTGTTCTAAAGGGGTATCCCCACCCTTTAATGAGATGACATATTACTAGATTACGATTGAAGATGTCTGATCACTAGGACCTTTGCTGATGTCAAATAGGATTTCCTGTCCAAGGAACTGTAGCATAGCTCCACAACGTGCAAGTAAAAAAAAGGTTTTAAGGTAAAATGCCTACTATTGTAGTGGTCCCTGAATGTAAGAAAGCCCACCTTTCAGAAAGTTACAGAATATACTAGTAATATGCATTTAATTCTAATAGTGGAAACCTCTCTTCAATGAAAATATGTGTTGTTAGCTCACATGGCTTGAAATGTGCTTGTTTGACAACGGAAGTGAAAATGTCATTGTCAACTGTGACAAATGCTAGTATTAATGAAAAAAATGTGCCTTCAACCCAAAAAGATGGTCTTCCCATGTTATTCTTCTTGCAGCAAGTCAATAGATTAAAGTTGTATCTGTGGTGTCTTCAAAAAAAAACAGACAAGATTTGTGTATACCGGCTGATCTACTTTCCTAGCAAAAAGTTCCTTTAGTTTCAGCACCCAATATACTAACGATGGTAGACTATCATCTGGGAGGTTACCACTGGTCAGTACTCAAACCTGAGGACTTTGACATTGTCCAGTTAATGGGGATAACTAGATTTTGTGAGACTTATCTCACAAGATCATGCCCAAGCATGACTACCCAGTTAACCCCTTAACGACCGCCCACCAACTTTTGACGTCGTCTGGTGCGGGTCGTTCGTCTACAGCGACGTCTTTTGGCGTCGCTGTAGACTTCGGGGTTTGTGGCTTCGGGCGCCGCAGCAGCGCTGGGATCGGGGCTGTACTACACAGCCCTGATCTCAGAGCATGTCCTTTAACCCTTTGATTGTGGCGGTGCGTTACCGCAGCGCAATCAAAGGGTTCCCCTGCTCTGTCAGGTGATCGGAACACCTGGTGACCCAACAGAGCCCGGGGAACGGCTTCACAGTCAGCCCTGGGGACCTAGAGTGGCCCCAGAGCTGTCTGTGTACTAAGCCAGTGACCAGGACACACTGTGTGCTGTCCTAATCACTGCCTGTGTCAGACTGACACATAAATAATTATTAGCATATAGAATATGCTAAACATTTGTGTAAAAAAAAAAAAAAAAAAAATATTTCTCCCTTCAGGGGTTTTTTAAAAAAAAAGTAAAAAAAAAAAAAAACAAAAAAAGTGTAAAAAAAACAGAAAAAAACAAAAAATAAAGAAAAATAAATATTTAGAAAAAAATAATTGTGCATAAAATACACAAAAAAAAAACCCTACACAATTAGGTTCCACAGGACCGTAATACCTGAATTAAACTAACAAGTTATTTAAATGTGAAATGTGAAGGTGTAAAAAAAACTGGGGTTAAGGGGGTTTAAAGGAATTTTCATTATCTGTTTCACAAGCAGCTTTTCATCCAC
Organism: Phyllomedusa bahiana; assembly: GCA_025379985.1. Classification (NCBI taxonomy): domain Eukaryota; kingdom Metazoa; phylum Chordata; class Amphibia; order Anura; family Hylidae; genus Phyllomedusa; species Phyllomedusa bahiana. The sequence continues at coordinate 1,900 of JAODAL010034839.1, read as the reverse complement.
TCTGCTTTGTCAGGCTGTGGGTGCTTCTATAGCACTGTTTAGCATATTAAGCTTCTCTGTAACTAGCTGAGACTTTACAAAGGGGTACTTTGTTTAATGAGGGTTAAATCTCCCCGCACTTACAATGCTCTGAGGGGTAAAGCAATTGTTTTATCTGTAAACTGAAGCTAATCTTTTTGAAAAAATGAGTCTGCCCCTGTTTGAGCTCAGTCCATGTGACATCCCCCTGCTTTTTGTCTATCAGAAGAGAGTTTAGATTAACCGAAAACCTTGTATCTCAGAGCAAAAAAAACTTTTTATCCTGCCCCAAGGAAAAATCAAAAGATTAATGTTTTTGGAAAAAGTCTTAAATTTAACTTACCACTTTAAAAGCAAATCCTGTAGTGAGAAAAACCCTTTAACAGTCTACACTCTCAGTAACATATTAGTTGACAAAACTCACTATACTGCAGTAAAGCTGTGAAATAGAGGGGAGAGAAGAAAAATAAGTGCCTAATTCAGTAGAGCAATGTGGGTATATGAATCTTGACATTTGTAGCTTTTGAAGATGTCTCATATCCTCTTTAAACAACTGACAAATCCAATTAAAAGATAGAAGTGTAGTAGGCAGCTCAGAGATAAGGGATGCTCAACACAGATTTGACTTTAAAGTCAAGGTGGAAAAAAGCAGATATGCATTGAGGTACAGATATAAAAATAAACACGGGTATGAAATAGAAATGGACAAAAAAAAAGAAAATAATAAAATATTTTCATTCAAGTTATGTGCTGAAAAGGGAAAAAAGGGTTTAGGCTCAGATTTAACTCAGAAAAAAAAAAGAAAAAGTGGATGGCAGCTGATATCTAAGGTTATTAAACTTTCATTAAACGTACATTTTTAATAGTACGTTGCATTAAAAATTTAAAATTTTGTGAATTGAGTCACCCCTTTCAATAAATTAAAGATTTTTCAGAATTCTCTTCAGATATGTATGTTCATACAAGATAAAAGCATTTCCTGGATACGGGTTCAACCATTTTGTTACTTTTGTCATTTTAAACTTTTGTGGCAAGAACAGATGTCTTTGCCCTGTTGGCACACACAGCTAGAATACCTAATTAACCCCTTCATGACATAATGAAATGGCTCTTAATTTTTTTCCTCCCCTCCTCCTAAGAGTCATAACTTTTTTATTTTTCCATCTATATAAGCATGTGAGGGCTTTTATTGTGTGGAAGAAGATTTTTTTTTAAATGGTGCCATTGACTGGGAAAACTGTAAAAAAATTCTAAGTAGGATGAAAAAAAAAAAAAAAAAAAAAAAAAACTTGCGTAGGGGTTTTGTTTTTATGGCTTTTTTCTCTTTGGTTTAAATGATGTTTACTTATTTTGCAGGGTTTTTAAAACCCCAATACTGTTAAAAAATAGAAACATTCTCTATTTCTTAAATTTTAACTATGGAACTGAGTGAGGGTGCACAACTTTTTGATCACTCTTAATTCCAATTTTAAGGGGATGTGAAATGACCAAAAAATGCATTTTTGGTGTATGGGATCAATGTTGTTATGTTTTAATAGATTGAACTTTTACAGATGCTGCAATATCTATTATGTGTAATTTGTTTTAATTATTTTTAAAATGGCAAAAGGAGGGTGATTTAAACTTTTAATTTTTTAATTATTTTTTTTATAGTTTTACATATTTTTTTTTTTTACTTAAAATTGTGGCCCAAAGTATGAAAACTGTCTAGGGCAAAATTCACTTTTTTGCCTAGCAACCAATCAGAGCATCCCTCTCATTTTCCAGAGCACTTATGAAATGAAAGGGGGGCTTTTATTGGTTTTTTATGGACAAAAAGTGAGTTTTAGACTAGAAGTTTCCCTAATGTGGCCCCGAGTCCCCCTAGGATACTTCTAGAAGA
>JAODAL010034838.1:0-43710 GCA_025379985.1 Phyllomedusa bahiana | reverse complement strand
TGTCGCTTGCATGCTTTATCAGGTAATTCCCCCTTTTTCTTTTTTTTTGGTCATTTTTGCCCTCTTACGTGCCCAGGGAATTTTATAGTGAAGCGATTCTAAGAGCGGCGGCAGTCATGTGCTGTATACTAAAACACAAATTGTATAAGCCCAAAATCAACCCCCTCTGCATTTTTAAAAGCATGGCCACAAGTTCTATAGACCCTGCAGGCTCTGTGCAGCCGGGAAATAGCTGTTTTTTAACGTGATTCGTGCCGAATAATTCGGAACGAAGTTTTTTTTTGCCGAAAAATTTCCCGGGGGAGTGAACGAAACGAATTTGGGAAATTTCTCCATCTCTAATATGCCCCTTTTGTGCAGAACAGTAATCTAAACTTTTTTCCAGTAATAGCCTTACAGGAATTGTAGCCCATTCCTCGATACAAAACACCTTCAACTGTGTAATGTTGTTTGACTTTTTAAACTATTCTTTGAAAGAATGACTTCTGTGCTTAGTGTAATTTTCTTGTTTCATAACCACATTCTCTTGGGACAGATGGACAAAGGTGCTGATATCCTGATTTCCTTTAGAATTTGCTTGTATAATTTAGAATTGTTTAATCAATGAAGCCAGGAAGCCATTCTGGCCCAGAAACAGCAAAACAGGACACTGCCACCACACTGTTTCACAGATGGTATGAGTTTTTTATGCAAGAATGCAGCATTTTCTGTTCACCAAACCTATTGCTTCTTAATGAAACTGAATGCTTTATTTGTCTCTCATTTTTCTACAAAACATTGTTTGAGTAGCCCTTTTGCCGGTGCAGGGGATCTTCAACAAACTGCAGACAGGCAGCAATGTTCTTTTAAGAGAGCAAAGGCCTTTTCCTTGCAATCCTCTCATGCACACCATTGTTGTATGTCCTCCTGTTGATGGACTTATGAACATTAACATTAGCTACTGTGACAAAGGCATTAAATTGTTTGGAGGTTACCATGGGTTCCTATGTGACTTTGTTCTTGGCGTGATCTTTGTATTGACCACTCCTGGGTAGGATAATAATGGTCTTAAATTTCACCCACTTGTACACAGTCTGTCTGACTGTGGATTGGTGGAGTCCAAACTCTGGAGATTGTTTTGTAAAATTGTCCAGTTTGATGAGTAACAACAAGTCATCTTCTGAGGTCCTTAGAAATCTCTGTTTCATGATACATTAAAAAACACAGAAAAAATGGGACATTAATTACATGCAGCCTTTGAGCTGTGAGTATGGCCTTGTTTCTGTGTTTCATGACACATTGCCACAAACATGTGTTGTGAAGTTCAAACGTGTTCACAGACTAATATATATGTATGTCTATCTATCTATCTATCTATCTATCTGTCTGTCTGTCTGTCTGTCTGTCTGTCTGTCTATACAATATATCTATCTATCTATCTATATTTATAGAATAAACTCTTGCAAACAACAATGGTATTGTGGCGCTTGTAAAAATGGGTGCCAAATATTAGTGATGTAATTAAAAATGCATATTTATTAATAAAAAAGATAGTGTAGATCTCTCTGTTAAAAAGTAGAGCTAAAACCTGACGCGTTTCGAGTGGTAAACCCACGCTTCCTCAGAGGTAGCTCTACTTTTTAACAGAGAGATCTAAACTCTCTTTTTTATTAATAAATACCGTATATACTCGAGTATAAGCCGACCCGAGTATAAGCCGAGGCACCTACTTTTGCCCCAAAAAACGGGAAAACTTATTGACTCAAGTATAAGCCTAGGGTAGAAAATGCAGCGGCTACTGGTAAATTTTAAAAATAAAAATGGATACCAATAAAATTACATAGGCAGTTTAATGTCCCCATAGGCAATTATTTGGCGGATTATGGCCCTATTATGCAGGTAATAGGCAGGTATATGGCCCCATAGGCATGTAATAAAGGGAGTTTTTATGTCCCCCATAAGCAGATTATAGGCAGGTATTTGGCCCCATACGCAGATAATAGGGAGGTATATGGCTCCATAGACAGGTAATAGGCAGGTATATGGCCCCATAGACAGGTAATAGGCAGGTATATGGCCCCATAGACAGGTAATAGGCAGGTATATGGCCCCATAGACAGGTAATAGGCAGGTATATGGCCCCATAGCCAGGTAATAGGCAGGTATATGGTCCCATAGGCAGGTATAGGGCAGGCTGTAGGCAGGTATAGGGCCAGCTGTAGGCAGGTTAGGGCAGGTATAGGGCCGGCTGTAGGCAGGTATAGGGCCGGCTGTAGGCAGGTATAGGGCCGGCTGTAGGGCAGGTATAGGGCCAGCTGTAGGCAGCTGTAGGCAGGTATAGGCAGCTGTAGGCAGGCATAGGCAGTTTAAAAAAATCAAAAACAATCACTTACCTGGCTCCCCGCTGCTCCGTCTCCCTTGCTGCTCCGCCTCCTCGCTGCTCCGGCCTCCCGCGCGATTCCTGCATCTTCTCGGCACAGGCGGGTGACGTCATCAGGCCGCGCACGCAGCGTGATGACATGCACGCTGCCTGTGCCGGAAACTGTGGGCGGCCGTAGACGCCCGGAGTCCACTGCGGGGCACGGAGCGCGCGCTCTGTGCCCCGCCGTGGTATCTCTTCACTTATATGCGCTCGGGAGGAGTCGCATATAGGTGAAGGGATCGCGGACAGTGCCCGGGCCAGTGCAGGGCCCGGACACTGTGCGCTGTACTCGGCGTTCAGTTATATGCTCTCCCTGAGGAGCCGCATATAACTGAAGCGTCCATGTCGGTGCCCGGGCCATCGCAGCTCCCGAGTGCCGACAGTGACTCAAGTATAAGCCGAGGTAGAGTTTTTCAGCTCATTTTTTGGGCTGAAAAACTCGGCTTATACTCGAGTATATACGGTATGCATTTTTAATTGCATCACTAATATTTGGCACCCATTTTTACGTGCGCTGCAATACCGTTGTTGTTTGCAAGAGTTTATTCTATATATTCGCCATGAGGAGATTTTTCATACGTGGAAGTAACGAGTATCTGGCTGCCGTAAAGGATCAGCTCCCTAAGGAGCAGCTACGCTTTTACGAGAGTTGTGCCTCGCATCATAAAGCACAACGCCAAAGGATGAGCAGACTACAACTTATATAAAAATATTATCAGTACATTCACTATTGTGCGCTTGTCTGTCTCTCTTTTTCTTTATATTTATATATATATATATATATATATATATATATATATATATACATATATATATATTTTAATATATATATATAATATATATAATTAATATATATATATATATATATATATATATATATATATATATATAAAAAAAAAAAATATTTTTTTTAAAAAATATATTATATATACGCACACAGCAGGAAAAAATAAAGTATTAAACTGGTAAAACCAGAAAAATATTTTTCCCTAAAAAAGGGCCCATGTTTTGTCGGAAAACAAGTCATAAAAATCCCCCCAAGGCAAAAAAACCAAGTAAATAAAATTTGCAAAAAAAATTTAAATTTTTGTTAAAAAATGAAAAAAATGGACACAGAAAAAAAAATTTTAAAAACACATATAAAAGAGAGGTGAAAAAAGGCCCAATCTAAGTCATGATGCCACCTGAAATCAGTTTTGGGAAAGCAATCCGGGCCTTTGTAGGGGAAAAATAATTCACCCTTTTTTTTCAACGGGAAGGGGTTTTTTAAAAAAAAAAGGGTTTTCCTTTCCAAAGGGTTTTTGAAAAAAAAAATTTTGAGTTTCTTATTTTTCACATTTTTAAATCAAAAATGTTTAAAGGGGCCCCCCCCCAAATTAAAAGGGGATCCCCAAGGGGGGGGCCCCCTCCCTTTATTTTTACCTCTCTTTTGGCCCAATTCGGGCTTCTCATTTGGGTAAACAGACCTCCATAATCCAAGAAAAAAAAAAAAAAAAAAAAGGGCCCCAAACCTATAAGCATACTGCATGATCTAACAACCTGTGGAGGTGGGTGGGGTGCAAAAAAACTAAATGGGGGGCATCCATTTTGAAACCCCCCATAACTTTGTGACTGGGGGTCAATCTGACCGTCGGGTCAAATCGTGCATTCTATTTAGTGCATGATTTGAAAATGCTAATTTAAAAGTGATAGTTTGAAAGTGGGTTTGAGAAATGGGGACAAAATTTGCTATCACTACATGTTTTTCCCCCCTTTCACGGGTCTTGTGTGAACTACCCCCTTCACAACCCCTTGCTTTTTCTGTTGTTTTATATTGTAATTTTAATGGAATTTGTGGAATAATCCCTCAGAACCCCTCTATTATCTGCTGATTAATTTATATTTAAAGGGTTTTCTTGTGTAAAACCTCCCTCGAAACCCCTCGCATTATCTGTTATTATATTGTATATTTGAATGGTAGTTGTGTAAAGAGATAGATCCCACCCCTTAATCCTTAATTTCCCTTGTGTTTTTTTGTCCACCCATTGTCCCAACCTTACTTGGAGTCGTTTTTTGTGAAGGGCCATTTGTAATTCCCACCATTTCGACCCCTGAGTTTCCCAGATGAACAATTGGCAGAAAAAAAAACCCCCAAATTTTGTGGCTGAGGTAAATTTGCCCGTGGGTCAATGTGATCTATTTAGTGCTGTTTTTAAAATTGCAAATTTGAAAGTGTGTTTAAAAATGGGTTTTTTTGGGAAAGGAAAAGGGGGCAGGTGGATGGGGCCGGGGTCTTTTTTGTGGTATGATTATAAAATTTTAATGATATGGTTCCTTGAATTTTATTAAATTTTTTACCCCCTAAATTTTATATAAAAGGTTTTTTAATGTAAAAAAGGAAGAAAAATATTTGCATAGGAAAAGCGGTATACAATATTTAACCATGTGGTTTTTTTCCCCTTTGTTTGTGAGGAGACATTTCTTGAAGGCCCTTTTTTACGTCCCCCACTCCCTCCTCGTCCATAGAAACCCTCAAGTTTTTTTTCACTTTTTACTCTTTTTTCTGCCCTTTTTTAAAAATGTGCTTTTTGGGAAACCCCCCCGATTGCTGGCAAAAAAAACCCCTGTTTTCATGACTGTTTTTTTTTCCTCCACAAAACCTCCTAGTTTACAGAAACATGGCTCCAGCGTCGAATGCCCCCCTTGCCCTCTCACCTAGGGGGCTACTTTTTTCACCCTAACATAGATAAAAAGTCCGGGTGGAGGAGTTGGCATTTCTGTCTCCCCACTGCCTTCCAGGTCTTTCCCCCCTGTACCCCCCTTCATTTCCCTTTTTTTGAGGTCCACACCCTCAGATTTTCCCGGGCCTTTTTCCTCAGAGCCCGGGGTTTGTGTAAGCCCCCCGGCTACCCCCCCAGTTCCTGGTCTTTTTGCCCCCCTAGTCCCTTATTCCCTCTCTATGAAATACCCCTCTCTATGGGTGATTTAAATTTTCCCCATTGATGACCCCAATTCCTCGGCCTAGTTCCTTTTCACTGATTTTCTTCCCCCTCCGCGTTTACGACTCTCCCCCCCACAAGGATGGGAATCACTGATCGGTTTCTTTTCTTTTCTCAATTTTCTAACCTACTAATTTCTCCTATGCTCCTCCGTCAAAAACCCTCTCTTTTACTTTTTTTGCAGTCTCTGGCACATACCCTCGCCCTTTCCGAAATATCCCCCCATTAAAACTCGGGAAAATCAAGAACCAACAGTCCTCACTGCCCCCAAATCTTCTCCTCTCCTGCCCTGACCGGCTGTTAAATGTTAAAAATAAAAACGCTCTCTCCCCCCCGACTTTTTGGCACCCTCCACACCGCACCCCCCAGAGTAAGACCCCACAGCCATGCAACTCCTCAGACCGCCATTGCAGCGCTGTTCCAGGTGGCGGAGCGTCTGTGGAGAAGTAAAGACCGGAATTTCTCCACTTAAAAAATTCTTGTCAGGATTTACCACCGCCCCACGCGCCAAACAAAAATTTTCATCCCTCTTTCCCAAATTAAAAACAACCCAAAATCCCTGTTCAACCCCTTCACCCCTCCTCGGGCCCAAAACTCGGCCCCGGCCCTGACCTCTGGTGAAGCCGGCCCTCACTTAAAAAAAAAAATTTACAGTACCCGGCATAAAACTCATCCAAAACCCAAGAACCCCATCCGTCCCTCCCGCACTTCTCTAGTTGCTTGCCTTTCCCAACGACGAAGAAAAAGGCCAGACTTTCCGATGGGCCCCCACCCCTGTTTAGTGACCCCATTCCCTCCCACCTTCTCGTCTATTTCTCCCGTTCTCTTTACCTTCGCAAACTTCAACCTTTTTCTCCACGGGTTTTTTCCCATCCTTTAACAGGTACTATCCCCTTTCTAAAAAAGCCCCCCCCGGACCCCCCGTGTGCTAATTTTTCCGACCGTTTCTAATTGCCCTTTTCCAAATCCTGGGAAAGTTGATATCCCCTTTTTTGCTATCTCCCGATAACTTCCCTTTTGATCCTCTCAAACAGGGGTTCCGCCCCTTTCACCCAAAAAGAAAAAGCTCTAGTTAACGTTCTTGAGCTCCCCCCGCTAAAATTTAGGTTTAAAACATTTGTTGATTTGCTGGTGTCTCTGGCATTTTAAAACTGTTTTCCCTTCTTTTTCCTCACAGCTCCATGCAATTGGATCCCGGACACCCCCTCTCTTTGGGTTTTCTTCACCTCTCTGACCCCTTCTTCAGTGTCTCATTTGCAGGGTTTTCTTCTTACCCCTCCCTTTTGTGTTGGTTTCCTCAGGGTCAGTTCTTGGCCCCTCCCTTTTCAATCTATACAGCCTCCATTGGCAAACCTCAGTAGAATTGGCTTCCAGTACCATCCCCTATGCTATGGCACCCAATTATACCCTCTTCTCGGACCTACTCCCGCCCTGTACAAAACACCATGGGGTCGTCTGCTTCTCTGACATCATGCCTCTCTCTATTTTCCAATAAACCTCACTAAAAATGAACTTTTTGTCTTTCCCCCATCTACTAACCAAACATCTTATTCTCCCCATTTTGTGGCAAATACTATAAACCCCAGGCGGGCCCGTGTCTTGGGTTTTTCAGACTCTGATCTGTTGTTCCCCCTTTATCAATCCCTTGCCCGCTCTTTCACCGCACCTCGAAATCTCCAAACCGTCCCTTTTTTCACTATCGAACAAATCAAACCCCCCATTTTTGTCTTATTCATTCTTGTTTGTTACTGTAACTCCCTGCTTATGGTCTCCCCTCTGCAAACTTCCTTCTCCAATCTTCCCCGAATGCGCACCAGGTGGTCTTTCCTCAAGCCCTATTACTTGCCATCCCTGTGTCAGCATGCACTGGGCCCATCCAGTCAGAATACAGTAAAATAATTAGTTTTTTCCTAAAGCTCCCAGCGCTGCAACCCCCCTAATCTCCTCCTCTTTGTTCCCCCCTCCCGCTCTCTTTCCGTTACGTGGAATAAACACGGCAAATATAAAATTTCCCATGCCCGTTTCAGATTTTTTCAGTGCTGTCCAGTTCTCGGAAATTTTTACCACGAACCCTCGGCACAATCCTACCCTTTGCAGTTTTAAGAGTGTCCCGAAAATACTTTTTTTAGGCAGGCCTATCAAAAACCCCAAAATTTTTCTAACCCCCACCTTTATCCCACATTTCTGTCACTCCCCTCTAGGGCACTCACAGGCACTTATCTGATAAGTGTACGTAGGGGGGGCAGGTTACCCCCAATTTTTATTAAACCCCCCATATTTTGAAACAAGGCTGGACCTTGAAATTTCACACTTCTCCCCCGTTGTCTCCCCCAGACACCCTCATAGATTTTAACTCTTGCGGGGAGGGCCCACACCTTGTGTCTGTCTGAAGAGCTTTTTGTGTAAGTATGTTTTTTTCTGTAATTATACCCCACTTGTAAAGTGCGCGGAAATTTTTTGGCGCTATATAAATAAAGTATTTTATTTATTATTATTATTATCCCTTATCCCCATTAAAATTTAAAAACAAATATGCCAAATGCAACAAAGTTTTGCACAAAAAAACATTTCTGAAAAAAAACAATGTGAACTAGGTGCCCCTTTAGGGGTTTTGGCATATATAATTATATATATATATAATATTATATATTTAAAAAATTTTTATATATACACACACTTCAATACCAGTGGGACACATCGCAAATGGCTATCAAACAGGATATGGAAACCCCTAAAGTAGCATTTATGCTTCGCTCATGAAAAAAAAAATTTTTTCTTGTTCACCGTTTTGATCAAAAAATGTTTAACCACCCCGACTTACAAAGGGGGTCTCAAGGGGGTGGGCCATTATTTTTTTACCCCTTTATTTGAGTAATTTAGACTTCTCATTTGGGGCAACAGACCTCCATAATCCAGAGAGAAAAAGAAAAAAAGCACCAACCCCATAAGCATATGCCTGATCTAAACCTGTGGAGGGGGGCGGGGTGCAAGAAACCAAACCGGAGGCAGCCCTTCCTCCCTATTTGAATAAAAAACAAGTGTGCCAAATCAACTAAGTTCTGCCAAAAAAACTTTCGAAAAAACAATGTAAAACCCGGGTGCCACTTGCATGGTTGTGGCATATATATATTATACAAAATTCCAAACCAGTGGCACAATCAGCTAAAAAAGGGCTATCAAAAAACATGGGAAACCCCTAAAAAAGATTTATGCTATTGCAATACATGAAAAAAATTTTTGTTCTTAGTTCCCCCGTTTTGATCAAAAAAAATTTAAGCCATTCCAAGGTATCCACCAAAATTCAGATTTGGAAAACCAATGAACTGTCTCAAGACCTTTGCAACCCTGATAGCTGATACTGATAGCATTGGTTACAGAAAATTTTCTAAACTACTGAAGGTTCCAGTGAACACTGTTAGGACCATAATCCAGAAGTGGAAAGAACATCATTTCACTATAAATTGGTCATGACCAGGTGCTCCCCACAAGATTTCAGACAGACGAGTGAAAAGAAGGACCAAGGACCACCTGTGGAGAAATAGAGCTACCTGGAATCAGCAGATACAATTGTTCCAAAGAAATCACTGAGTAATGCACTCAACCTCCTTGGTCTGCATGCATGCTCATCACTCAAAACAAAAACGCATGTTCAAGTGCATTTAAAGTTTTTTCAACAACTTTTAAAGAGGGCCTGTGAAATTTGGAGAAAATAGTTGGTAATGAGACCAAAAAACAACTATTGGAGCCAAACTCAATCCTCACCATGTTTGGACCCCCAAAGGGAACTGCTAACCAAAAAACACCAAAAAAACATGAAGGTTGGGGGCCAAAAGGTGCTGGATATCATCCCAAAATGAAGGATGAATGGTCAAATGTACAGAGACATATTGAAAAAATCTCTACCGCCCAACCAGATGGAAGAAAACGGGGGGACATTCAGAAGAAAAAGATCCAAACCACAAACAAGGAAATCAATTTGTTCAAGTAAAAAATTAAGCTCTAAAATTTGGCCCAGCCAATCACCGACCTGAATCCAATAGAAAAAAAATGGAAGGAAGTAAAGTTAGGTTCATAGAAGGAGCCCACAAAACCCTTTCAGATTTTCGTTTGTATAGAAGAAGGGCCCCAAACCCACCCCAGTTATGCATGCGCAGTTCTCCACAAAGGAACTTTTAGCAGTCATCACCCCCAAAGGCTTTTGTATGGGGGTTTAAAAAAATTTCAATAACGTTTACTATCTTTTCCCCCTTGCTTTTCATTATTACCAAACTTTACTTTTGACATTTTTAATAAATTAATTAATTTATTTATTTTTTTAAATTGGCTGACTGTTTGGGACCATTTTTTTAGGAAAACTTTTTATTTTAGTGGAAAAAATTTTTAAAACAAAAATTTTTATTCCAATTTTTGAAGTAGGCAAGGCAGTCTTGTTTTTTTCTTTTGTATGACGTTTACAATGCTGGATAAATAAGGTTAGTAGTTCTGATATTATGGATGCAGCTGTCCCAATTATGTTTTCTTTTTTCTTACATGATTAATGAGAAAAATGGGGTCTTTTGTGCTATTAACTTTATTTTTATCGATTTCTAAACTTTTATTAATTTTTTTTTTTTTTTTTTAATCCCATTATGGTACTTGATGTACAATATCTGAAGAAGTTGATCTAGGTGAATGCACTGTCAAGATAACTTTTCAGCCAAATCATAAAATTAGAATCATGAAGGACATGACACAGGGCTTACCACACATTAGATTGAAATCTCATTGCCTCAAAGTGCCTCAGATTTGGCATAGTGCTAAATTGAGGAGCAAGGTCTGAGTGTCCCCCTGGTATTTACCTTTTAACTTCTATGTGGAGATCTGGACTTCTGTTTAGGGAATTCCAAGGCCACTACCCTTAGGGCTAGTTCCCATGGCACAGATTATTTGTCAGTTTTTCAGACAGTTGTGGTTTTACAAACCGTCTGAAGACTGACAAGCAACAGTCCCCCATAGACTTCAATGGAAAATCCATGCAGCAGTCTCCACTGCACGGATTTTCTGCCGTACGGTTTTTTACACCGTCGGCGGTCTAAAAAACTTAGAACATGTTTTTTCTTCCACCCGGTTTTCGAACAGAACATGAACATGTGGGAGCAAAGGGGGAGGGCTTGAATCCACAAACCACGGAGAAAAGTCATCCCCCGTGAAGAAAAATACCACTAAAATTGGGTCTTTGCCCGTTTTTTAAACGCCCTTAGAATATTTTCTGATAAAAACAGAAATTTTAAACTATAGACAGAAAGGAAAAGTATACTGCAGCCAACCTCTGGTCTCAGCAATCTCTGCGTTCATAATGGCTGGACCCTTTAAATCCCGGAAGGGTGCAAGAACTGAGTGATGGAAATGTCATCAACAGAGGTCTGATGACAACAGCAGCAGAACTGGGGATATGTATGAATACATAGACAACTGGATGTTACCATTCTCAGTGTCTAAAGTCTTAGTGCCTTCACAAGTCTTATGGTATCTAGTTATAGCTAACAGTTTCACACTGTGTAGGAACACATAGTATTGACAACGTGAATGGTAAATGGAGCAAGAAAAGTGTCATCAGCTGTGATTCATTGGAGAAGTAGATAAATCGATTGATTCATCACCTTTCAGTACATCTTTCCCAACATACACAGATGTGTAAAAGAAGTGGGCATGGTTTTTTGACTAAATATGTAGATTTTTTTGCCCTTTTAAGCGAAAAGGGTTTGAACATAGATTTTTTTTAAGTTTAATAGCGGCCCCTTCTCCTCTCCATAACAAAATTTTGGAAAAGGGGAAAAAAAAACCAATTCGAAAAGAACATGCCATTACTTTATCGTTAGGATTAAATTTTTATAGAAAAATATGTTTGTAGAAACAAAGCATACAAAAAAGCTATAAAAAACAATTTTCTATAATGGCACTTCTAAATAAAAGTGATACAACCACTAATACGTATGCAAGCGCAAAATTACCAACTGTTATTCACACCAGAAAACCCAAAACCAATATTATCAATGATACTGCTATACAAAGACCAAATAATACCGCAACATCATGACCACATATCACCACCACATAGTGATTGAATAATACCTCCACACCATGACCACATATCACCACCACATAGGAAAGGAATAATACAGATGTAACAGAGATTAACTTGCCAGATGATATTGCGGCACAGACTGTTATCTCTTTTCAATGTTTTTAATGACATTTGTTTACAATTAGGCACCGATAATACAGAAAGCCGTGATATCACAGTGCTACATCTGTACCATCAAACTGTTATTAACTATAAGCCATTATAATAATACTACTACTACCAATACTCAGGCTATAGAGAGACAGTATAGTTGTAGATAAAAGTATACACTGGCTCTGCAGACTTTATATTACCACCATACAGTGACCATATAGTGGTAGTTACCAGTGTACACAGGCTCTGCAGCCTGTATATTACCACAATATAGTGACCATATAGTGGTAAGTACCAGTGCACACAGGCTCTGTAGACTTTTAAGTTATTACAGTGCAGTTACATCTAGGGACTTACTGGAGACATCTTCTGTGACTAGAGTCGTTCACTTTTCCTTTTCTTTTCCATCCGGTCCAGACCGCCATGATGACTTCTCCCGGCCTCCTCTCATCCCTCCCTAATTTATCACACAGACATCTTAGAATCTTCATGTTTACAGCAACTACCTACCCTTTCCCATTTTTGTATAAACTTTGCATGAGGTGAAAGATGGAAATGGGTAGTTTATGGGGAGATAGGTGAAGGGAAGGGGGCTATGGGGTGATAGGTGGAGGTGAGGGGGCTATGAAGTTATAGATGGAGGTGGTAACTGCTTTATGGGGTGATGGGTGGGTTGTATTTTGTGTTGGCATTAGGCCATGTAACATTATGGTAGGAGGCAGGGGTGTGAGAAGGGGTAAAACCCACAGCTTACAGGCACAGTATTCTGGGTGAAAAACTGAGAATCAACCCCCTGGAGATTGTGCTTTTGCCTGTACCTCCCATAATCATTTTATGCCACCTGCACCCCATGAAGATCAGCCATAGCCATGACCTTCAGAGGGTGCAGGTGATGGAGTTTAGTACTGATAAGTTTTTTGCAATGTTTCTATTTTTCTACAGGTTCAGTTGCATGGACTATGCTGGATTTATTGTTCTATGTTGGAATAGCATTATATCCATTTCTTCAATAAAACGGTCAATGAGGGCTGGTGTTGAGTGTTTATTTAAATAAAGTGTTTCTTTGTTTTTTCAAATTATTTCTGTAACGGACGGGTAGTGGATCCGCTGGACCACCGCAGGCGATGGTGGAAGCCCACGCCAGGGAACGGAATCTAAGTAGGTCCCGGTATTCACCAGAGCCCGCCGCAAAGCGGGATGGACTTGCTGCGGCGGGAGTCTACCAGGTCGTTTCCACTGGCGGGACTTGCCTGCGGTGGCGGCCAAGGGTAGACGTAGTACAGATTCGTCAGGCAAGCTCGTAGTCGGGGACAGGCAGAAGGTCAGGACAGGCGGCTCTGGATCGTAAACGTGGACAGGCAGAAGGTCAGGGCAGGCGGCAAGATTCGTGGTCGATAAACGTAGGCAAGGGGTACGGTACACGGATAGACAAGACAAGGATTTCTCCAGAGGTAAAACACACTAAGGATCCGGCGAGGGCCGGCAGGAAGGGGCCAGACCTAAATAGGAGCAGTACCCGGCAATACCCAATTACCGGCGCACTGCCCCTTTAAATTTCAAACAGCTGGGCCGCGTGCGCCCTATACGCAGGATCTCCTTGACTTCAAAGACATTGGAAGCATCAGCTATGGGTGGAGGAGGGATAGACTTCAGAGAGAAACGGTTAAGGACCAGGGGTTTTAGTAGAGAGACGTGGAATGAGTTAGGAATTCTCATGGTGGGAGGGAGCCGGAGTTTGTAAGAAACCGGATTAATGCGAGTGATAACCTCGAAGGGTCCCAGGAAGCGGGGTCCCAATTTGTAGGAGGGCATCTTAAGACGGACATATCTGGCCGACAGCCACACCTTGTCACCTGGGGAGAAGACAGGAGGAGGACTTCTTCCTTTGTCGGCTTGGGTCTTCGTGCGCTCGGAAGAGATTGGCGGGTCTGGGACCAGATGGTCTTTATTCCTGAAACCAGTGCGTCCGTCGCAGGAACCTCGGAAGGAGATGCCAGAGGGAGAGGTGGGCGGGATGCAGACCGTATACAATGTAGAAGGGAGAGACCCCTGCAGATTCTGAGTCTCGGGAGTTGTATGAGAACTCCGCCCATGGCAACAAGTTGGACCAATAGTCTTGGCGTGCTGAAACGAAGTGGCGTAGATAACCTCCCAAGACCTGGTTTACTCTCTCCACCTGGCCATTCATCTGAGGGTGGTAAGCAGACGAGAAGTCGAGCTTCACCTGGAGTTGGGAACACAGGGCACGCCAGAATTTGGAGACAAACTGGACTCCCCGATCCGAGACGATTTGCTGCGGGAGCCCATGCAGACGGAACACATGTTGGAAAAATAGAGCCGCCAGGCGGTTGGCCGATGGCAGCCCCGCAGAGGGAAAAAAATGCGCCATCTTGGAGAACCGATCAGTAGTCACCCAAATGACGGTGTTTGCCAGCCGAAGGAGGGAGATCGGTTATAAAGTCCATCGCAATGTTGGTCCAAGGTTGCATCGGAATGGGTAGAGGGTGTAGTAGACCTGCCGGCTTGTGACGGGGCGTCTTGTTGCGGGCAAAGGAGTTACAGGCCTGAACGAAATCCTTGACATCTTTGATGAGCTCTGGCCACCAATAGAACCGGGATATCAAAAGGAACGTCTTTCGAGCGCCGGGATGACCGGCCACCAAAGGGCAATGGCCCCATTTCAGGATGCGTCTGCAGAGAGCAGGGCATACGTAGGTCCTCCCTGGAGGAACCTTCCGGAGGTCAACTGGAGCAGCCGAGATAAGGCGTTCTGGGGGAATTATATGCTCTGGAGTAGACTCCTCACCCACCACGTCAGAAGACCGGGAAAGGGCGTCCGCCTTGATGTTCATCTCCGCGGGCCGGAAGTGAATCTGGTAGTCGAACCGGGAGAAGAAGAGCGACCACCTAGCCTGGCGTGGGTTAAGTCGCTGAGCCGTCTGGAGGTATTGAAGGTTTTTTGTGGTCCGAATAGATGCAGATGGGATGGCGAGCCCCCTCCAATAGGTAGCGCCATTCTTCCAAAGCCATCTTGATGGCCAGCAACTCACGGTCGCCTATCGTGTAGTTCCTTTCGGCCGGGGAGAACGTCTTGGAAAAGAAGCCACACGTTACGGTCTTGCCCATGGGCCCTTTTTGCGTAAGGATGGCTCCGACCCCCACGGACGAGGCATCCACTTCCAAGGTGAAGGGTTTCGCGGGGTCCGGCCGTGAGAGGACAGATGCTGAGGTAAAGGCAGACTTGAGCTTTGCGAATGCCTCCTCAGCTTCGGAGGGCCAGCTGCGTGGGTTAGCGTGTTTCTTAGTGAGAGCCACTATCGGAGCCACTAGCGTAGAAAAGTGGGGAATAAATTGGCGATAATAGTTACAGAACCCCAAGAAACGCTGTATGGCACGCAAACCGACTGGGCGTGGCCACTGCAACACGGCTGACAGCTTTGCTGGATCCATCTGTAGGCCTCGATCAGAAATAATGTACCCCAGAAACGGAAGGCTGGTTTGGTGGAAGAGGCACTTCTCCAGCTTGGCATACAGGTGATTATCTCGGAGCCGCTTCAACACCTGACGGACATGACAATGGTGGGTCTCGAGGTCAGGCGAGTACACCAAAATATCGTCCAGATAGACCACTACGCAGGTGTAGAGAAGATCCCTGAAAATGTCATTCACGAGCTCCTGGAAGACGGCAGGCGCATTACACAGTCCGAATGGCATTACCAGGTACTCGAAGTGGCCGTCCCTGGTGTTGAAGGCCGTCTTCCATTCATCGCCCTTGCGGATTCGGACCAAATTGTAGGCCCCTCTTAGATCCAACTTGGAGAAAACCCTTGCGCCCTGCAGACGATCAAATAACTCCGTGATCAACGGTAGAGGGTACCGATTCTTCACCGTGATCTTATTCAGACCCCGGTAATCAATGCAGGGTCGCAAGGTACCGTCCTTCTTTTCCACGAAGAAGAATCTTGCCCAAGCGGGAGAAGAGAACATCCGAATAAACCCCTACTGGAGATTCTCACGAATGTACTTGGACATGGCTTGTGTCTCCGGAACGGATAAGGGGTAACTCTGCCCCGAGGAGGGGTGGTAACCGGGCAATAGGTCAATCAGACAATCATAAGGACGAGGTGGCGGCAGGGTCTCTGCCTGCTTCTCAGAGAAGACATCAGCATACTCCTGATAAGGCGCGGGAAGGCCCGCTAGGGGCTTAGCTGGTACCGTAGAAGCGGCTGGCACCTGGCGAGGTGTCACCAAACAGCGAGACCGACACTCTGAGCCCCATCGCAAGACCTCGCCCGTCTGCCAGTCAAGCACCGGGGCATGGCGCTGCAGCCATGGAAGACCCAATAGGACGGGCGAAGAAGACCGGGGTAACACATAGAACGATAGTCTTTCTTTGTGAAGTGCCCCTACTTGGAGGGACAATGGCTCAGTACGGAAACGGACTGGGTCACAGAGGATCTCTCCACTGACGGAGGAAATGGACAGAGGATTCTCCAGGGGAACCACGGGAAGATTGTGTTGAGACACCAGGGCAGCGTCCAGGAAGTTTCCAGCGGAACCGGAGTCCAAGAATGCTGAAACTTGAAAGTGGGTCCCGGCTTCAGTGCCGATCAGGACCGAAATGTTCAGGCGGGGAGAGAGGCTGCACACGCTTAGGGATGCTTCTCCCACGTAGCCTAGGTGTGCCCGTTCTCCCGGACGCCGTGGGCGAAGCAGACAACAACGGAGGAGATGATCAGGGCTGCCGCAGTAGAGACATAGGTTCTCTTTACGCCGTCGGTTAAGTTCTTGCGGAGACAGGTGGGCTCTATCCACTTGCATGGCCTCTTCCACGGCTGGCTGGGAAGGAGGCGGTGGAGGCCGTAGAAACACCGGTGCAAGATGAGATGGACGGCGTGTACGGGCTGGTTCTTGCTCTTGGCGGAGCTCCTCACGCCTTTCTGCGAATCGGATGTCAATCCGGTTAGCCAGGTGGATTAGCTCGCTTAAAGAAGGCGGAAGGTCCCGGGCGGCGAGTGCATCCTTGATTGGGCTGGAGAGGCCTTTCTTGAACGTGGCGCATAATGCTGCATCGTTCCAGGCTAGCTCCGATGCTAGTGTGCGGAATTGCACGGCGTAGTCTCCCACGGAGGAGTTCCCTTGCTGCAGGTTCAACAGGGCGATTTCGGCAGACGATGCACGAGCAGGTTCCTCGAAGACACTCCGGAACTCAAGTAGAAATGTCGCTAGATCGGCCGTAATTGGGTCACCTCGGTCCCACAGAGGAGTTGCCCAGGCCAGGGCTTTACCGGAGAGGAGACTGACCACGAAGGCCACCTTGGATCTTTCTGACGGAAACTGACCTGCCATGAGTTCCACATGCAGGGAGCACTGGGTGATGAAGCCCCTGCAGACCTTGGAATCCCCATCAAACTTAGTCGGCATGGATAACCGGAGCTTGGGACCGACTGGAGCAACTGCCCCGGGAGGAACCACTGCAGCCGACTGCTGCTGCTGAGTGGCGATGAACTGCTGCACCAGAGAGGAGAGTTGCTCGAGCTGTTGCGCTTGCTGCGCGATCTGTTTGGACTGCTTGGCCACAACGGTGGAAAAACTGGCGACACTCGGCAAAGACACCTTGGCGGGATCCATGGCCGGATCCTACTGTAACAGACGGGTAGTGGATCCGCCGGACCACCGCAGGCGATGGTGGAAGCCCACTCCAGGGAATGGAATCTAAGTAGGTCCCGGTATTCACCAGAGCCCGCCGCAAAGCGGGATGGACTTGCTGCGGCGGGAGTCTACCAGGTCGTTTCCACTGGCGGGACTTGCCTGCGGTGGCGGCCAAGGGTAGACGTAGTACAGATTCGTCAGGCAAGCTCGT
This sequence comes from Phyllomedusa bahiana, assembly GCA_025379985.1. Lineage (NCBI taxonomy): Eukaryota > Metazoa > Chordata > Amphibia > Anura > Hylidae > Phyllomedusa > Phyllomedusa bahiana. Next base: position 26,251 of record JAODAL010034838.1, on the reverse strand, counting down.
AGTCGGGGACAGGCAGAAGGTCAGGACAGGCGGCTCTGGATCGTAAACGTGGACAGGCAGAAGGTCAGGGCAGGCGGCAAGATTCGTGGTCGATAAACGTAGGCAAGGGGTACGGTACATGGATAGACAAGACAAGGCTAGGAACGCTTTCTCCAGAGGTAAAACACACTAAGGATCCGGCGAGGGCCGGCAGGAAGGGCCAGACCTAAATAGGAGCAGTGCCCGGCAATACCCAATTACCGGCGCACTGCCCCTTTAAATTTCAAACAGCCGGGCCGCGCGTGCCCTAGGGGCGGAGCCACGTGCCGGGAGACTGGGACTGACTGAGCAGGAGCGCGGCCGGGTAAGTAGACGCCGGCGGGGACTGGGACAAGAGCGGACCCCGAACCCGACGTGCGGGACGGGGCTCCGCTGGGAGCCGCAGCACGGACGCGCCTGCGACCCAGGATGGAGGGGGCGTCCGTGACAATTTCATTCTATGTTAGTAATGAAGGTGTCTGACAGATGCCTCTCAATTACTAGCACTCAGCCTTGATGTCATCCAGCTGTGGCTTTTGTCACCCAAGGCTGTCACTAACATCCTCTCACTATTACCCCAATAGCCAACGAACTATTGGTACTAGGAATAACCAAGTTACAGTCAGAAGTAAACACTCTGATGTGATGGTCCACTTCTGGTGCAGATGGAATTTTTAGGGTGGTTAGGAACCAGTATCCATGAACCTTCCCATCCTGATATAATCAGCCTGCAGCTTCCGGTTTTACCTTGGCTGGTTATGAAAGGGGGGGGGGAGGAGACATCATCTTCCTTTAACTATTTGTTTATAATAAAAAAGTCTAAATAAATTATTAAAATATAAAAAAATGTGGGGTCCTCACTTTTACATAACCACCCAAGGTAAAAACAACAGCTGCAGCCTGATACTATTAGAATAGGAAGGTCCATGACTGTTGAGTCATTTACATCTTAAAAATGCCAGCCTGCAGTAACCTCATTAGCAGACCATAACATTAGAGGATCCACTTTTGACAGTTATACAACTCTTCCCAGTACCCCAGGTGCATAGGGGCAATAGTAGGTTAGTGTCAGCCTTTTGGTGACAAAAAAACACTGATGGATGACACCAAGCCCCAGTGATAGTAACGGAGAGAGGCCTCCATTACTAACACTGGAATAAAATAAACACAGAAAAAAAACTCACTTTATTTATATAAACACTTCCCCACACCAGCCCTCATCAATCATTTTATTTAAGAAATAGATCCATTGCTGGTCCGACATAGTCCAACAAATCCGCCGTAGTCCAGTCCAGAAATCCAACAGAAATCCCTGGAAATAGGGCATCACTCTGCTTTCCCGGATAGCTTATCCAGCACCTAGGAAAGCTTGGTAACATTCCCCACAGCAGGCACAACTCCACCCCCACTTTAACCCACCTTTTCTGTTCTGAACACCCACTTCACAGAAAGAAAAATACTTAGACCCTACTCCTAAAATCTAAAACACACAAATATTCAATAACAAGAACACTAGTTATCTAGCTCAACCTCTAATTAACGGGTATGGTCAATAAACAAACAATCACAAACAATATGTAGTTTTACTCACAATTAGATGCACATGATCAGCTGCAGAGGGCCTAATCTCACCCTGCACTAACACCTAAGGTGACTATGGAGTATTCGTCCCAAAAGGGACGTCCCCATACAACCATGACCCTATACACAGACCCTGATTCTAGATGAGGAGTAAAAAATGATAGATATCAAAAATCGATATAGTTTACATAAAGAGACACCACTTCATCCAGACGCATTTCTCCTCTATGAAGTGGTGTCTCCTTATGTAAACCATATAGATTTTTGATATCTATCATTTTTCACTCCTCATACCAGCCCTGCTATGAAAAGTATTAGTAACCAATACCAATTAATACCTGTTATTGTTTTTAGCCAATTCTAGATTTACTGAAGTGTGTGTCCAGTTGATTAATCTGGAGCAGACTCATAGTGCACCAGCATTACTTCACCTGTCATTGTATGTGTTTATTTATGCACATAGCATAATCAATGCACACTGGGGTAGATAAGCGATTGTGCAAGTTTTCCCACTTATAAAGACTTGTGAAGTCTGTAATTTTATCATGGGTACACTTCAACTGTGAGTGACAGAATCTAAAAAAAAAAAAAAATCAAGAAAATCACATTGCATGATTTGTAAATAATTAATTTGCATTTTATTGCATGAAATAAGTATTTGGTAAAATAAAATAACTGAATTTAATATTTGGCACAGAAACCTTTATTTGCAATTACAAAGGTCAGATGTTTCCTGCAGATCTTGACCAAATTTGCAGCAGGGATTTTGGCCCACTCCTCTATACAGATTTTCCAGATCTTTCAGATTTTGGGGCTGTCATTGGGCAACAATAAGTTTCAGCTCCCTCCAAAGATTTTCAATTGGATTCAGGTCTGGAGATTGGCTCGGCCACTCCAGGACCTTGAAATGCTTCTTACGGATCCACTCCTTCATTGACCTAACTGTATGTTTTGGGTCATTGTCATTCTGGAAGACCTAGCCATGACCCATCTTCAATACTCTTACCGAGGTAAAAAGGTTGTTAGCCAAATTCTTTTGATACAAGGTCCCATCCATCCTCCCTCCAATATGGTGCAGTCGTCCAGTCCCCTTTGCAGAAATGCACCCCCAAAGTATAAAGTTTCCATCCCCATGCTTCACAGTTGGGATTGTGTTCCTGGGTTGTACTCATCCTTCTTCCTCCAACCCCGGTGAGTGGTGTTGTTGCCAAAAAGTTCTATTTTGGTCTCATTTGACCACATGACCTTCTCCCATTTCTCCTCTGGATGATCCAGGTGGTCATTGGCGAACTTCAGACGGACCTGGACATGTTCTGACGTGAGCAGGGTGACCTTGCGTGCCCTGCAGGATTTTAATCCATGACAGCATAGTGTGTTACGAATGGTAATCTTTGAGACTGGAGTTCCAGCTACTGACCAGACACTCATGTGTGGTTATAGGCTGATTCATGACCTTTCTTAGAATCATCCTTACTTCACAAGACAAGATCTTCCATGGAGCCCCAGACTGAGGAAGATTGACCATCATCTTGTGTTTCTTTCATTTTTTTTAATAATTGTGCCAACAGTTGTTGCCTTCCCACCAAGCTGCTTGCCTATTGTCCTGTAGCCCATCCAAACCTTGTGCAGATCTGCAATTTTGTCCCTCAGACAACTCTTTGGTCTTGGCCATAGTGGAGAGACTGCAGTGTGATTGATTGAGTGTGCGGACAGGTGCCTTTAATACATGTAACAAGTTCAAACAGGGGCAGTTAATAATAATGAGTTCAGAGGTAATGGGTGCAGAGCAGGAGGGATTCTTAAAGAAAATCCAACTGTGAGAGAATTCTTCCTGGTTGGTAGGTGATCAAATACTTATTTCATGCAATAAAGTGCAAATTAATTATTTCAAAATCATGCAATGTGATTTTCTGGATTTTTTTTAGATTCTGTCTCTCACAATTGAAGTGTACCTACAATAAAAATTACAGACCTATCCATTGTTTATAGTTGGGAAAACTTGCAAAATTGCCAGTGATATGACAATCTTCCCCCATTCATGATCAGATTGTATTCTATTAGCACATAGATTAAAATTTTTGAATTCTGACTGAATTCCAAATAAGTACAATCTACATTTTCCCCATATAGGACATTCCCATTGAACGATTATCAGATGCTACACTGAGAGAAAATATGACTCACATCCAATGGAGTCCAATAAAACCAGTTGTCATTGGTCAAAAACTTTTCTCACACTGATCATCATTGGTCACAAAAATACGAGTATTATCTAAGTATGTGTGCCAGTTCAATATTTTATGTATTATCTAAGTATGGCCTGATTTAAAAGATAGACCCATAAGATGTTTTATTGAGCTTTTCCGAGTCTCAACTTAACTTAGATCATAGCACTAGTTCAAATTCTCAGTCATTGTAAGGTAATTGTTTATGAGCCACTTGGATGATACATACTCTTTTGCCCCAGGAGGATTTCATGGAAATCCAGCTGTGCCCACAGGGAGATGCTCAAGTCTGCTGTGCTACTCTTTGATGTCAATCGCCATCTGGGCTTAAATCCATGGCAGTTTAATTTTCATGCCACTAAATGACACGGTGGCAGCCCACCCAAGTGACCCATTGGAAATCTGCCAGGTGGAGCAAATTGCCAGTCTGGGCTTGTGGGAGTCTAATGTAATTCTAAAAAAACAAATCCAGATATAGCCTCATATATTAATATTGTTTGTACTTGTTCACATTTGTAAGACCTACAAGATTTTTCTAGGTTCCACAACCTTTTTCCATTATAATTTTTTTAAAGAAGCATAAAGTAGAATTTATTTACATAAAGCAATGATCCATGAAGGTTACCATAACATCAAGGGACCATATTAGCCGCTTGAATGAAATTCATTAGAAATTAACCACCACTTAAATTAATTTTCTCACATTCACAAGGTTGTAATGGCGGAAAAAGAAACCGTCCATCAGTGTCTAGTGACAGGAGAGCTGTCATTGCATTTATTTATAGGTGAATACATTAACCCATGGTACAGGTTTTTCCTACTGAAACCGAAGCTGTTTGCATAGGAATCACTCTATAAAAATAAGGTTTTTTTATTGCATTGTTGAACTCTGTATACCGAGCAGTGCTTTATACTAAATATTTATTCAGCTTTTACAGTGCATTAATAATATACGAGGCACCATAACGAGAAACTCATCCAAATAATCATAGAGATAATGATAATTAGAGACTTTATTTGTATAGCTTTACCATATTCCACAGTGCTTTACAATTAGACTTCATATCAGCTGTAATAACATCACTGTGAGCTATTGGGCTAAATGTAGTTACACATGTTTAACATACCTCATGCTGGAATTACATGTTTTTGATGCAGTTTTTCAGGCAAAGCAAGGAGTACAAAAAAAAAAAGGAAGATGAAGTCCTTCTTTTATGCAATTTCTTCTTTTTTGTTTAATTTTTGCTACACTCAAAATACTGCATCAAAACTGCCATAAAACAGCACATGTAAAATCCAGAACACCAGGAAAGAAGAAAAAATGTGTAGCTGTTTGAACGGAGAGGAACTGCAGATTTTATGCTAAAAATAAAAATTGTTGTGGATTTTACAATGGAATTTTGCAATATCCACACTAGAATCTGCAAAGATTAATCAGCAGATTTTAATGTCTTCAGTGCCAGATTATGCCTTTAAACATTAAAATACAATACCAACTAGTGTATTTTTTAATGTACGGTTTTACAATGGGTCCGTCCTTTTTATACCTACCTTAAAGAAGCCCACAGAAAAGTCATTATAGAAAAAAAATCTGTAAATCAGTATTTTTTAATCAGTATGTGTAAGCAAAATCAGGGGTGAAACAACTATAAAGATTTGTACCTCTGCCATCTCATACTTATACTGATGTAAATATTGCGTGAACTAATGCGTGAATTTGATTAGCCTTCCACTGGTTTCATATTCAGCATTTTAAATATATATTTTTTTTTTACGTTTTTGTTAGCACTTTTTTTTTTATATCCCAAATAATGCTGCCAGATGTTAATTTAAATGAGATAGAAAATTATTGAAAAGTCTACATAAACACTATTCTTTTTTGTGGTGCTTTATTGGCAGTTTTTAGGGTTTTTGAAATTTTTTACAATTTAAGCATGCTCTGGTTATAGTGTTTTTTATGGTGTTTTTCCTATTTGTTTCTCTTTAGGACCTGCATTTATTCATTTTACAAGTATATGACTCTGTTATATACCACTGTGCTGTACATGTTTCCCCTAAATATGCATGTGATTTTTAAAATCTCACCAAAAGCATTATACTGTAAATTGTTGCAGATTTGCAGTGCATAATCTACAGAATATCCACCATTTTTTCAAATCGTTTTATTTGGTTTTCAACAGAGAAAAGAAAACAATCACCAATGATACAGACTGAATGGGCATCAAAATGAAATTGTTCATTCTTATACAATGTTCATTTACAACCATGAGAAACACGACTCCATAAATCCACCTTCAGTTGCCCTGGTTAACATTCTTCTCAGACCCATCCTTTTAGTGTGAAACCATTATAGTAGTATAACATTGTGCCTTATTTATTGTAAATCTAATTTCAGCTTACTCATGTATATATACACTTCTGAATTGCTTTTATGATACTATAAAATAAAGATTTGGAAACCATTTTTTTCACATATAACAAAATGGTCTAAATGGACGTATAATAAATGTGTGAACATAAGGTTGAGAAGATATGGCTGTAACTACCTCCCCTGAGGCACCAATTTTCATGTTTATTTTTGCTTCTTTGTTGTATTTCTGTGCATGATACAGACTTTTGGGAAATAGTGTTTGCCTTTATAACCACAGATCATTCTTCATAGTACATGCTGGAAACTATAGAGAATCTGTCAGTAAACAAATGCCAACAGTCTCCCTTATTACAATGAAATACGTATTACTCTGAAATGCTTCAGCATTATTGAGAAAACATAGATCTAATAGAAACCAGGCATATGGACCACTGGACCATGTTTTTTGGTGCAGATTTGCGCTAAAAAATGTTGGCCCTGTTGAAATGAATCTGACGGCAATCCTGTGGATTTTAAACCAACCAGAAAAATATGTGCTATGTAGACTACAGCACGGACTTTTAATTGCGGTCTACACAGCACTGGGTACAGTGGGATTTTCTGCAGATTTTAAATACTGAATCCACCGAAAATCAAACGAGAATCCAGTGCTGTGTAGACATAGCCTTGGGTATCCACAGTTCTTTTGTGATAAGACATGAATATGCTGGAAATATCTCATGTCTTTGCTCTAAATTGTAGAGCTGCAGATTAGCTCTCCTTCCACCTCAATGTGTAGAAAACATTTGCAGGTTTCTAATGTGGGATTGAAATATTTGTGTTTGTGAACAATAAATATGAAAATGCTATTGTCATTTTTGGAATAAATGTATTAGAATGTAGTTTTAAAGGGGTTCTGCTATGATCTCATTTCATACCTCCAGCATCCAGCTCTGTGTGCTCAGAAAGGGGAGTGTGTAATTTGTTTGAATTGCATATCATGTGACCCAGCAGGATGACATCCCCATGCCTTTCCTCACTTTAGTCACAGAAAGGTCTGTTTATGTAGAGAGCTGTGAGTAGCTACAATGTAGCCCAGAGGTAAGGGTTTTGCCTCACCGCACAAGGGGCCTAGGTTCAAATCCCTGCAGGACCCAAACCGGTGTTTTTTTTCTCTTTTTATCAATGCACAGACCTGATTGAGGTGTCTTTCTTTTTATTTATTTGCAATTTTTGACTAATTATTAAGGAGTACAGAGGACAGGAGTAGAGTGAAAGCACCTGGGGTTTGAACACTCATTAGCTGCCTGAGAGGAGAGGTGATGTCTGAGCATGTCTGGCCAGGACTGAGGAGCTCTCAGCCCTGCTCGTATCCCCTGGAGATGAGTTGTACAGTATGGATCACTAAAGGAGCAGCTAAAACAAAAATGGTACAGAATTTTTAGTAACGATGAAAGGTGAAAAAAATCTATTATTTCATTTGCAAGCTACCCACATAAATTTTACTTCAAAACCCCTTTAAGTACCTCCTGTATTGTAGCAGATCTCTAGCTCACTAAGCTTGCTTACGTCTGCTCTAGATAGCTGACTGCCTTTCTGATTTACTTCCATTTAAAGCTTACCTCTGCCTTCCATTTAAATCATCCTTCCACTTGTTAAAGAATATGCTAGAAGAAAAGGAGTAGGAAACACTGAAATGAACTTTTAGCAAATTAATTTTTTACAAGTCTTTGCTGTTGTCAACAATGATAGAAACTTATTTCTAGTGCTATCAAATATTAATTGTGCAGCACATGCCTGAAATGGTTAGCCACATGCAAAGGAGATGTGATTGTCCCACTGCTACTTCTACAATAAGCTTTACTTCTCCCCTGGCACACGCTCTCCATTATTTTGTTGGCAGCATTTGAATTCAGAGCTGGTTATGATTAACCTGTACAATGTGTTCCTCTTAATGCAAAGATGTTTTCTTACCCCATTCAATTCGACAAAATGGAAAAAGGAAAGCATATAGCCTGAGGCCACATCAAATAATACTAGTGTCAAGCTTTAAAAAAACATATTTGTTTTGTGTCCTCCAAGGACAAATGATAGGCATGTAAAATGTTTTCTCTGTTCCTGTTTCAGGGAATACTTAGTTTAGATTTAACTTCTGTCAGAGAAAACATAATTTATTGTACCTGCCATATATCACATCTCACTATTTCTGATGTAGTGGTTAAAATCCTACACAATAGATGACATGTGCGATTACACGCTTGCAAAATCTGATTATGATTTTTTTTTTCTTCTTTCTTGTGTACACGCTAAAAAAAATTGACTACATTTTTTTTTTGGGGGGTGAACAACCCACAACTAATGTTATATTATTGAGGTTGCAGTTGCACACCTCAGTAAATAGGTTCTATATAACTTTGCCATTGCCTTCTGTTAGACACATGTACAAAGTAATAACAATTGAACTAGCATAAATAACAAAGTTCTAGAAGCAGTAGCTATAGAATGAAACAGCTGTAATAACGGGCCTTTGAAATGTAAATTCAGCCATGTGGAGCGCATAAACCCTTTGAGACAAAGCACAATGTGAGTTATAACAATGTAGCAAAAGTAAGAACCTTCTATAACCTGCTTTTATTTTAAACATAGACCTTTATACTCAACAACTAATATATGTAGGTTATAAACATCATAGGAACTTTTTTAGCCCATGGCTCTATACCTGTTTTAGGACTATGAGTTTCAGCATGCCCTCTGAATTGCCAATATACATAAACAAAACAAAGTCAAGCCTTACTCACCCAAAATGCTCTCTTTGGTATGCAGGATTTTGCTCTACTGGTTTAGTAATATTAAGGATTTGTATTATTGTAAATCAACGAGAACACAGTTCTGACTACATCTCACAGTATTTAAACACTTGCCTAACTTAATTGTATATGTAGCTATCGAGCGTAATAAGCTCATATTAGTGATAGGGTGTTAATTATTCACCTAAAGACGTCATGTTTTTAAAATTCAAATGCTTTAATAAACCCGCAAAATAAATATTCTTCTTTCATTCCTTCAAATAATGTGAGCGATAAATTAGATATTCACTGTAAGCTTTATGTTACCTACGTCGTCAGGCTTCACAATTATTAAAAAAATGTAAAGGTCACACATTGCATGCAGCATTAATTGGACATGAAGCTTTCAAATTTCATAGAATTTCTTGACATTGTATTCCATAGCTAAATTTAATTTAACACCTTATATTCTGTATGGTTAAAATATGGATAAATGTCCATTATATACAGATTGTGTCTCTGGTAGGTGTATTGTCGATATAATAATAATAATAATAATAATAATAATAATAATAATAATAATATACACAACACCATAACAACATTAATCACAATAATAATGAGGAAAACATATTTGACCATAAAACTCACTGTGCAAATTTAGCTTGGGTTTACTTATCAGTAGTGATGAGCGATTGTGTCAACTATCGTTATCAAGTCGATAGTCGATATCGGCAATTATCATGAAGATATTTGATAACAGATTATCACCGATGAACATTAAAGTTTTTGGGAGAGGAACAACAGCTTAATTTTTACACCCAAACAGGGGTTTGGAGAAGCGGGAAATTTAAACATCCACAACAGGAAATGAATACGTGCTACATCTTAGGCAAGACAATTAGGCAACAAGAGTCATGGAAAAAAAGTCACAGACTATTCACTATCCCTGTCCTGTACCACAGCATGACCCTTAAACCTGCATGACCCACAAATTAAAAAGTGCTAGAAGGCAGTATTATTTGAACCATCATTTTAGTTGAACTGGGCATTGACTATCTCTGTCCTGGAACGCAGCATGACCCTTAAATCTGCATGACCCACAGATTAAAAAGTGCTGGAAAAAGGAGTCTTTCAACCACCATTTTAGTTGACTGGACATTGACCATCCCTGTCCTAGACCACAGCATGAACCTTAAATTGCAGACCCCACAGATTAAAAAATTCCGGAAAAAAAGGAGTCAATAAGAGTATTTAAATGTTAAATAGGATTTAATATGGCGGCCTTCGCACCCAACTGATACAGGCGTAATTTACTATCAAATATGTATAAACACAATATGCGTACAACTGAGCTCTTTGCCCCAAAACCCAGACACATGGACTTCAATAAAACTATTTAAAATTTTGTACGGGATAATTTTATGCCGGTTTTTTGGGAACACTGACACGCAGTGATTGCTTTTAGAACTGAAAACCCCAGGGACTTTTTAAAATGCTATCAGAGGTCTGCTGGCCCAAAAAGTGGTAGAAAAAAATGTTTTTTTCAATTGAAGATCACAGAACACACTGAGTTGCAAATATCTTCCTTTCAAATACCTCTCTCCTCGCCGCTCCCCCCCCCCACCGCAGTGATTGCAATAGAACTGAAAACACGGGACAACTTCAACTGCTATCAGAGGTCTGCTGGCCAAAAAAGTCGTAGAAAACAATAATTTTTTCAATTGAAGATCACAGAACACTCTGAGCTGCAAAATATCTTCCTTTCAATTGCCTCTCCTGCTGCCCCCCCCCTCCACGCAGTCCCCCTCTCTGTGGTTGGACACACCAGTAGATATCCTTAAAACTTTCTCTAACTAAGAAGTGAAATTCTCTAATCAAACTCTATTCTAAGCTGTAGGTGGATGGATGGTTTCTTGTATTAGAAGAGACTATCTATCAGAGCTGTTAGAACAGCTATTGGTTTAAACACAGAGAGACACGTCCTGCTGGGAAGTGTGATAGACAGAGTATGAGCTCAAACAGGAAATGCAGCTGCATAGATAAAACGAGGTCATGGGATTTTTGCAGCCAATGAGATCCTAACACTGCAAAGTGGTGACATTGTACATCCTCCTCAACCCCCTCTATCCTCGGAGCTGATTGGCTTGCCACCAAAATGACAGGAAATGCTGAAAATGGCGCGATAGTAATAGATTATCTGTAAGATTGTCACCTAAAATATCGCGTGATCGGTAGAGATGGGCGAATTTCTCACTGATTCGGTTCGGTCACGTCGCCGAAGTGTCCGACAAAATTCGTTTGGTCCGAATTACTTCGGCACGAATCACGTTAAAAAAAGCTATTTCCAGGTGCCCAGACCCTTGCAGGGTGCTGTTAGAACGTTGTGCCATGCTTAAATATGCAGAGGAGCTTGGTTTGGGTCTTCATACAATGTTGTGTTTTAGTATGGACACGCACATGACTGCCGCCGTCTTAGAATCGCTTCACTATAAAATGCCCTGGGCACTTATGGGGGCAAAACTGACCAAAAACTGAAGCAGGAACGTAGCCTGATAAAGTCATGGCAGCAAAAGCTGGAAAAAAACAAACTGAGAGCTCAGGTGGCAACATTAGTGACAGAGTGGGGAGGTGACGGCGGCAGAGTACGCAGCATGAGGTCAGACAGTGGCACAATGACATTCTGGAAGTGGCAAAACAGTACCAGGCCGCAGAGTGGCACAATGACACAGTGTGGGGGGTCACGGTGGCAGCAGCATGAGGTCAGGCAGTGGCACAATGACAAATTCTGGAGCTGGCAAAAAAGGAGTAGGCCAAAGAGTGGTACAATGACACAGTGTGGAGGGCACGGCAGGAGCAACAGCAGCAGCATAAGGTCAGACAGTGGCACAATGACACAGTGTGGAGAGCACGGCAGCAGCCACATCAGCAGCATGAGGTCTGACAGGGGGCACACTGACAAATTCTGGCGGGGGCCCAAAAACAGGAGTAGGCCACAGTGTGGAGGGCAACGGCAGCAGCCACGGCAGCAGCATGGGGGTCAGACAGTGGCACAAATGACACAGTGTGGAGGGCACGACAGGAGGCACCGCCGCAGCCTGAGGACACAGCGTGGCACAATGACCTTCTGCAGGTGGCAAAATAGTATTAGGCCACAGAGCGGCACAATGCCTGAGAGCGGAGGTCACGGCGGCAGCAGCATGAGGTCAGGGATTGGCACAATGACAGAGAGTGGAGGTGATGACAGGAGCAACAGCATGAGGTCAGAGAGTGGCACAATGACATTCTGGAGGTGGCAAAACAGTACAGGCCGCAGAGTGGCACAAAGACACAGTGTGGATGACATGGCAACAGCAACATAAGCAGCAGCATGAGCACATAGAGTGGCACAATGACAGAGTGTTGAGGTGGGTGGCAATGCCAGTGCCTGGGAACGACGGTGGTAGGCAGATGGGGCAACTATCAGCAGATGTGTGGCATCAGGCGGGTGGCGGCATCAGAATAGTGGCTGAGGCAGGTAGTTTGAACCCAGACTGACGCCTAAGGCATTGGTGTGTGGAAATCCGGGCCGATCCACGCCTGATTCATCTTGACAAAGGTCAGTCGTTCATCTTTTCCCGTGTACAAGGGGGTTCTCCTTGGGGTAACGATGGCCCCCGCCGCTCTTAACACCCGCTCTGATGCACACAACTACTGGCCAGGCAGGCCCGCTTCTCCACTGCAAACTCGGCAAGTTGCGGCCACACATCCAGTTTGGCTGCCCATTAGTCCAGCGGTTTCTTCTAATGGGGTGGCAGAGTGCTGTCCAAGTGGGCCCACAACCTGTTGGTTCGGGGGAATGCTCCATGTCCTGCTGCTGCTGCTGCTGGTGACTGCCCTCCTCACTAGGGGGTTTTGAAGGAAGCTGCTCATTAGTGACTCCAGAACTTAGGTTACTGCTGATGGAGCTGGTACTGCTCCTACCCCCCCGCCTTCCCCGCAGCCGCGGGCAGTATGTACGTGAGCGCTGAGGAACCCCCCGGTCAGCCCTGTCTGCGGAGTGACAAGGCCGCACCTTGGCAGCGGCCAACTGATTACGGAGGATTTCCCTATAGTATTTGAGTTTGTCTTCCCTCTCAATAGCTGGGAAAAAGGCTCCCATTTTGGACCGGTAGCGAGGGGCCAAGAGGGTGGAGAGCCAGAAGTCATCCCTCTGCCGGATGTTTGACTATTCGGCTGTCACTAGCCAGGCAAATAAGCATGTGCGGGACATCTGCACAAGTGACTCCGAGGGGCTCCCTGCCTCCATTTCCACTGTATACTGCCACGGTGCTTGGGAGTCATCTGCCTCGTCTTCTCATCTCCATCCCCCACCTCCAGCTGCTCCTGCTCGTCCTCTCATGTCACCTGGGTAGAAATCCACTCATTTCACCAGACAATGCTTCTGCTCCAATGTCCTCCCCCTCCCCTCCTCCATTTCAGTCCCCACCGGACTCATGTGGCACGAGATGTAGTCGCCACATCTCCAGTCCCTGCCCAGACAGATTTTCAGCATCTTTTCCCAGGACATGAAGCAGTGGAATGACGTTATTCATCCGTAGTCCTGGGCGACTGACAAATAACGGGGGCCTCCTCGAATGGCCTCAACCCAAAAGGCAGGTTTTCACGCATGAGTGCCACTGGCTGACATCAAAGTTACACGGGGAGTACTTCTGTTCTGCCTGGATCATCAAAAAATCGTTAATGGCCCTTTTTTCTGTTCATACAGTCGGTCCAACATGTGCAGGCTGGAAAATTTCCCGCGGGTGAAAAATCGCATATCAGAGCGTGTTGGGGGGAGGCCGTTCTGCCGCTGCAACTCGAGGGAGGGTGTTTTCCCGGCTTTGTACGAATGGAATTTAAAAATGCATGCACAGTTTCCTGGCCATTTTCAGAATGTTCTGAAGATGGTGGAAGACTTCAGGAACCCTTTTTACAACCAGATTGAACACGTGCGCCATGCAGGGCGCATGGACCATCCCTCTCGGTGCAGCGCGGACAAACCCTGTTCCTCCCATTGTCCGTCACCATGGTTCCGATTTGCAGTTGGCGCGGAGAAAGCCACACATCGATTTCTTGCTGCATGACGCGGAGCAGTTCCTCCCCTGTGTGGGCTTCGTTCGCCGAGGCAAGTAGGTGTTAGAACTGCGTGACACCGCTGTGCCCTACACATGTGGTATGATGGAGCAGTACTTGTGGAGGCTGAGATGGTGGTGGTGGTGGAGGAGGAGGAGGCGGACATTGGCGCAGGAGCAGCAGTTTTTACAACGTGGGAGGGGAAAGCGGCGTCTCCTGTCCAAGTTGTTGGTGTGCCTGGCAGGAAGCACATTCACCCGTGGGCTGGGAAAGGACTGACTGGCCCTGACCGTTAGTTACAGCTCCAACGTCCGCGCTGCCGTTACCTTGGAACAAACGATAAGCTCAAGGACTGACCCACTTTCTGTTCTACATATTTATGAAGTGCTGGTACTGGGCCCTTTTTTGGAAAAGAAATTACGGCTTGGAACTCTCCATCTCGGCTCGGCACAAGCCATTAGTTCTTGATGGTGCAGAGTCCACCATTTGGAAAGGGAGGGACTTGCAGTACCAACAAATTGGGACAGGAGCACGGTCAGCGCTGCACCTTAGGAAAGGTTGGACGCCATACTGTTGTCTCTTTACAATCGCCTCTCTGAACGACTGCTGGCGCCATGGGTAGCGAGGAGCAGGAGCCTCTGGACCGGGAGAGGATGTCAAAGAGAAACAGCTGCCTTCTGCAGAGGTGGTGGAGCCTTGACTGGCTGAAATGGCATGCGTGCCACTGGCCGCTGCTGCTGCTCTGCAGCGGCAGGATGGACCACCACATCTGAGCCACGTTTCTCCCAGGCCACCGATGGGGACGCTGCATGTGTTTTACGCAGGGCGTTGTGCCAACGTTAGCTCCTGGGCCCCGCTTCACTTTCTGCCCACAGATTCTACATATACCCATATTCGGCTCCTCCGGTGTCTTAGCAAAGAACTGCACACCGCCGAGTAGCTGATTTTACCGCCAACGCTGCCTCGCTGAGCCCCTGTGCCGCTACTGTCTTGGACCTGCGAAGCGGGTTTTCTACCCCGTGGCCGCTTGGTCCCGACCTCACATGCGCTACCCTGCTGACTCACGGCCACACAACCCACTTGCTGGCTGCGCCGCTGCCTGACGCGCAAGCTGACGCCCTCTTCTCCTGACGATGATGAAGCCCTTGCTTCACCCGGCTCCCAAGTGCGGTCGGCTACATCATAAACTATTTGTGTTCATCGTCACTACTGTCCTCATCACCGGTCTTGGTAAGCCGAGGCTGACCTCTCTCCACATGACATCCCATGCCACTCTCCACATCTATACTTTGCCGCTACTGCAAGAAGCTGGGGATATTGGCCCATTTCTTCGCTGCCCAAATAGCTGCTGACGCCCTCCTCAAATTGTTCATCCTCGCTTTATAGTGGCGGGTGAGCCCAGACCACATAGTATATCCCTGGCTGAGGGAACTGGATGGGACAGAGGAGGGCTGAGGACAGGTGAGGGCCGCTGACCCGCTCCCGGGCCATGCCAACTAAGTGTTGTGTCTGAGGTTCCCACCGACTCTTGGCTGGGGTTTCAGATGTCATCTGGGAGGAAGAGGATGACCTAGTCAACCAATCAAGAACCCTTGGGTTGCTGTACAACACCACGGCCGCTAGAAGACAGCGGCAGTTGTGGCCTCACCGAGTGACCCCTGCTGCGACGTCCCCTTGCAGTGCTGCGACCTGGGCCCGTTACAGAAATCTTTGTGCCACTGCCACTTGCAGTTGCAGAGCCTGCCACCTCACTGTCTGACATACTGTTTGTTCTACAATGTACAGACACTGTATGATGAACCTATCTGTATATGACAAATATACACCCTGTTTTTGACTCCAAATGAACCCCGTAACAAGCTTGGGTAACCCCTGGATATCAATTGCGCTCCACAAATGGCCAGGAAAAATTTACTTGTATGTGTCGTTTACAAGCACTGTGTGTTTTACTAAATGTAAAAGCACAAACAGGCTTAATTAACCTTCGCTTGTGAATTATGCTACAAGAAAAATGTATTATTTCGGTGTTGAAAAAGACGGTTTATTTTTGTCAGCACAGCAGCAAAACAACGCTTAATTACCCCCTGGATGTAAATTGCGCAATAGCATTGAGCCACCACAAACTAGTAGCTTTGTAGTGTTACAATGGTGTATTTTATACGCCACACAAAAAGAGATAAAAATGTAATTTAAACCCTTTTCTTGTGAATTAGGCTACAAAAAAAAAATATATATTTGGCGTTTGAAAAAGACGGTTTATTTTTGTCGCACAGCGCAAAACAACGCTTAATTAACCCCTGGATGTAAATTGCGCAATAGAATTGAGCCACCACAAAACCAGTAGCTTTGTAGCGTATAACCAGGGCGTATTTTCAACGCAACACAAAAAGATATAAAATTGTAATTAACCTTGTCTTGTGAATTAGGCTACCAAAAAAAATATATATATTTGGCGTTAAAAAAGACGGTTTATTTTTGTCAGCACAGCAGCCAAAAAAAACGCTTAATTAACCCCCGGATGTAAAATTGCGCAATAGAATTGAGCCACCACAAACTAGTAGCTTTGTAGCGTGTTACAATGGTGTATTTTCTACGCCACACAAAAAGAGGTAAAAATGTAATTAACCTTTGCCCTTGTGAATTAGGGGTACCAAAAAAAAAATATATTTTGGCGTTGAAAAAAACGGTTTATTTTTTTTCAGCACACCCCGCAAAACAACGCTTAATTAACCCCCGGATGTAAATTGCGCAATAGAATTGAGCAGCCAAAAATGAAGTGGTATTTGTATTGTAAAAACGCTGTTTCTTTTAAAAGAATAGAAACAGGAACTGGCTTAGATCCCACTTGGATATTGAAAAGTATATGCAGATGCAGTGGACGCACACTGGATTTCAGATCCAATACCCCAAAAAAAAGAAAAAGAACATTCAGAGAAAAGTCTCTGAGACAAGCTGAGGGCACCCCACAAAAATCGCTGTGTAAAATCATTCTTCAGAAAGCGCTATCACCCGCAGCAGGGACCTTCCCTGTCAGTACAGTGAGAGGAGTGTGAGCTCCCAGCGGCGCGCTCGGTCTTATATAGTGCGGTGACGTCACAGAATCCCGCCGGTCTCTGATTGGCTTCATCTCTGCACATGTCATGCAGGCTATGCCCTTCTTCCTCCCAGAGTGCTTTGCCCTATGTAGCGCCATGTGCTCGCAGCCATTTTATCAATCAAAAGCACACTTCGTTCACCCGAAGTACCCCAAAGTTCGACTTCGTTCCGAACCGAAGTTTTCCTGAAATTCTAAACGAATTCCACTTCGTTAGAATCGATTCGCCCATCTCTAGTGATCGGCAATTTCCGATCAGCCTAAAAACCGCGCCGATTTCAACTTTTGTCGATAATATCGCTCATCCCTACTTATCAGAACATGTTAGAAAATTGCTTGAATAAGAGTCCTACATGATTTACATTATATTGACAACCAGCCAATCCAAAGTAACTACTGTGTGAAGCACGGACAAAAGCTAGACAGACTGAGAGTTGCTCAATAAGGTCCTCGTAGGTTGTCACAGTTATATGAAGCCATGCTGACTGCAGTGCATCCCCCAGTTACTGGAGTGTTGGCCAGTTTGGTACTAAAAAGTCTTGGACACACTCTTCCAACCAATGTCAGACATTTTTAGCCGTGTGACATGCCACATGGTCTTGCAGGAACTTGAAGCCTTTTCTGCCCATGCTACTTTGTTAGCAGAGGTGCAGTGACCATCTGTCTGCTTCAGCCCACGTACTAAGTAAGGTTCACTGAAATTATGTTTTAGGCACATTTGGTAGCCCCATGTTTCATTTTGGCAGTAATTTGCTTCACTGTTGCGTATTGGTCTGCCATTGTGCACCTTCATAGTCAATGTTCACTTCTTACCTCTTAATTGCACATAGTGTTCAACAGTTTTTAACTCGCTTATTTGCAGTGGTGCCATTTGTCTACTCATGATAAACTTTCACCACAGCAAACAGTTCTCAAACTGTTTAAAATATACACCCTTTGTCTGCAAGCCAATAGTCATTCCTTTTTGTAACTCTGATAAATCCCCCTTTTACCCATGAAAGCAATGACAGGTATGTGTGCAGACAACCTATTACACACTTTATATACCCATCAATCCAGCTCACAATACATGACTTGTTAAAAGTAGGAAGTGGTTATAATAATGTGAATTGATGGTGTATAAAATAATTGCAACTTTAAAAAAATGGTACTCATTGACGCCAGTGTTGTTGTTGTGCCCATGTGCTCTGCTGCAGCCAGTTGCTGGCCTTAGAGGACATTTGTCATGCATGCATGGCATGTGACTGCTGAGGCTGTGATTGGCTCACAGTCACGTACCATGAGTAATGCATGCAATGTCACTGTAGGGAAAGCAGCGGGGAACACAGTAGTGGTGAAGGTGCTGGAATGGGGGTGCTGGAGCAAGTGACTTCCATAATATGAATATGGCTGTGGAATATCTCCTCGAAATGGTGAGAACATCCACCAGGTTGGCAAAGTACATTCCCTCTTCACTTCTAGTAGAGGAGACATGTAGATTAAGCCATGGTAAAACAGATACAGACTTTCCCTAGAGAAACAGGGGCCAGAGCTCTTTTAGGAGCAGATCTCTGCCTTTTAGAGCTGCATTACGTTTTCCATTTCTTATGTCTTTCTTTTAAGCGCTTCGGTGTTAGACTGTGCCTCTCAGAGGTTAGACAGATCATATAACAGACTTCTATATTAGAATTTAACCAGACTCCTGGTGAACGTACCACATCTAGACAGAGGCAAAGGGGTCTATTCAAAGTTATTCCTGGTTCCAAAGCCATCCAGAGATTGGCATATTAAATAGGTTTATTCTGAAGAATCATTTCAGAATGGAGACCATAAGTTTGGTTCTCCCCCTGCTACAACAAAGAGACATGATGGCTTCCCTAGATCTGCCACCAAAAATACCTAAGAATAGCTGTATTTCTTCAAGGAATCCTAAGACATTTCCAGATCACATTTCTGTGCTGGCTGCATACCTAAGACTGAAGGTGTCTATTGTTTTATAATTTGACGATTGACTCATATTTGCTAAGTGAAGAAGCCTTATCTTAAGGGTCCTCCACCACCACTTTTATTGAATGGGTTTGGTGAATCTAGGCTGGATAATAAACTGGCAAAAGTCTCGGCTCAACCCGCCATACCAAAGTTAGTTGCTAGGTTTTCTGATAAATACTACAGAGTTCTAGGTAGCCCTTACATCTACCAGAATTCAGACGATCCATCAAAAGATTCTCTCAGTCCACCAGGTCTCTTCCTCTGTGGAAAGTTGGCAGAGGCCAGTGAAGCAATTTCTTGGGTCAGTCTCATAGGAGACTGCTACAGTGAGAGTTTCTAAAAGTTTGGGACAGGACATCCAAGGGGTTAGACAGCTTGGACTGGTAGAAGTTACCAAATCATTGAAGATCCTTTGCCCTCATGCAATGGACTTACAGTACCTCACAACAGATGCCTCTCAGAGTGGCTGGGGAGCTCACTTGGAGGAGTTGATAATGAAGTTGAGTCTTCTTCACATCCTTCCTCAGTTAATAGGAAGATAACTACCACCACCTACATAAACAAGCCAGGTGACACAAAGTCCTCCTCTCTAATGGAAGAGATACAGATGAACATCCTAGAGGACAGATTAAGCAGAGGCTTAATAAGTTCAGTAGAATGGTCTTTAGATCAAGACACCTTACTCCAGACCTCAAAAGATGGGACATTCCAGAGAAAGATCTAGTCACAAATACAAAGCCGAGGTCCTGAAGTTCTGCTCTTTTTATGAGGTAGACAAACCCTTATCGGTGGACGACATGACAATTCCATGGAAGTTCCCATTGGCATACATATTTTCATTCTGGCCTCGGATCTACTGGGTACTGACCAAAGCCCATGAGGATCAGTCAACTTTAATAGCCATAATTGCATTTTGAACATAGAGAGCATGGTTCTCTGAACTGATGAGATAGAGCCTAAGGCGGTTGTGAACACTCCCCCTCAAGCACAATTTGGTGTCATAGGGCAGTCAGACATAACCCAACCTCAAAAGCTTGAACTTGACAGCTTGGAAGCTGATGGGACCCTTTTAAACCTACAGGGTTCTTCTGTATTGAGTTTTCCTCAGCCAGACTTACTACTCAGTGAGGTCTAATGAAGGTCTAGAGGATAGTTCTCCTCCTGCACAATATTGTGTCATAAGACAGCCATATATATCACACATACTAGTAAAGCAAAAATATCTTGAGGTGGATGCCTTGCTTTTAAGGTCTTAAGGTCTCTCTGAAAGACTGGTGGAGACTCTAAGTCACCTCAGGAGTCTTCCATCAACACATTCTACTCCAGAGTGAGATCTGGGAGTTGGTGCTTGACCAGGAGATTTCCAGACACTCCTCCTCCAAACCCTGCTCTCCTGTCCTGGATCTCACTTGATATGTGTAGATGTCTGAGAATCATTTAATATATTACTCTACAGTTAAGAAGGGATGAAAAGCCTCTACAGCCTTCATTTACCATTCAATCAGAGAGTCCATCTCCTTTGCCTACTTGTCTGAAGGTTTAGAGAAACCTTCCTTAAATCACATATCACTAGAGCCCAATCCACAATTGTTCAGAAAGAGCTTTGGTTTCCATTGACCAAATCTGCAGTGGAGCCTCCTGGTCAACTCCCTACACATTTATCCAGCACTATAGAATTCCGGAAAAGTACTCAGGTGACACCTCCTTTGGAAGGTAAGTGTTGAGGTTTTTGCAGAGGATCCATTGTGGGTGTTCTTGCCTCATCCTCATCATTGTGCTTCTGATGGAAAATGGAAGATTTATATATATATATATATATATATATATATATATATATATATATATATATATTATATATATATATATATATATATATATATATGTGTTTTGTGTGTGTGTGTTTTCCCTTAGTACTTTCATTAGGACAAGACTCCTTTCCTATTTTTAGACAGCCTTATGCTTCACAAATATGCACAAGAGAGCAGGGTCTGGGGCACCATTATATATCATGTCCACTCATAAAGATTCCATCTGTCCTATCAGTCCACAGCAGAGATTTTCCCATTACTGTGCTGTTGACAGGATGAAGGAGAAACAGATTTATATTC
Organism: Phyllomedusa bahiana; assembly: GCA_025379985.1. Lineage (NCBI taxonomy): Eukaryota > Metazoa > Chordata > Amphibia > Anura > Hylidae > Phyllomedusa > Phyllomedusa bahiana. Next base: position 5,027 of record JAODAL010034838.1, on the reverse strand, counting down.
TAAATCTTCCACTTATATTTTTTTTATATTTCCTTAAGTACTTAAAGCTAAGATCTGGCAACAGGGTTTTTAAGCAAAAAAAAGTAAAATTGCCAGGATGTATATCATAAAAATGTGCCATTTTCCCTAAAAATGCTATGTGGAAGACCAGCCTAAAAAAAAATGAAGCTGAGTTCTTTATAATTTAAAGGGATATTCTCACCACATTGATTAGCTTTGAACATGTAGGCAAAGCTAAATAAAGACTATTACCAAATACATCGCTGTTCTGATTTTACTTCATTTTCTGGATCAGTTCTAATCTCTTGCTTGTGTACACGAGCTTGAGAAGCTTACCAACCACCTCTCTCTGCTGTAGCACCAGTGGCCAGAGTAGTCAAGATGATGATGTATGAGCAGCACAAGATCTTGTTTATGTTTCTTACATACAAACTGGAATCCTTTAGAGCTATGTAGCCTTGTGTCTTGCTATTTAAACCCTTCCTTTACCAATGCCATGACTAAAGATTCTTATCCAAAATGTGTTAGGGGTTCACTGCATTTATATGCAATTTTTGTACTACTGAATATTATTTTATTAGTCTAAATAAATTTTGCAGCATTTCGTATCTTCCAAACCTTGGACTGTTTTTATACTTCTTTTACCAATGTCCCTCTAAGAAGCTCAGCAAGGAATAGCAAAGCTGATATGCCAACCACTGCTGTAGAACCACCCATAGCCTAACCAGAAAATGAGAACCTGCTGGTGGCTGTGAAGACCATTCTCTCCAAAACAGTAAGGGAGAAAATACCCCTATAAGATCATTTTATTTTGTTGCAAAGATGTCAGCTTAGATAAGCCTTCAGCAGAGAAGTGAGAAGGGCTGCTGAATGAGCTATTAGAGAGTTTGATGGAATGAGCTCTGAACAACATCTAGCATTCTATTATAAGACATTAAAACTGAAAAGATTTTCTAAAATAAATGACATATAATAAAAAACGTCTCCAAAAACCCCCTTGGGGACAAAAATTGGCTTTTTTTTTTTTCCCTTTAAAGGAAATTAAATTTCATAAAAAAAAGTAAAACAAAGCGTGGGATTTTACTGATGTAAAAGCAATTTAAAATAAAAAAGGAAAATTTTTTTGGATTTTTCCTTTTTTCCCCAAAAAGACTCAATTGCAAAATTTTAATCTTTTATTGTTTTTTTTTAATAGCCCTGAATCGGGAAGAATATATATTTATGTTGTTTTTCCCAACCCGGTTTTTAAAACCACGACAGTAAAAATTTTTTCATTGGGGTCTTTTGCAGCACAGTTTTCCCCATGGGGTTTTTTCGGGGGAAATTCAAAAAAACGGGAATCCATCAAAAATCTGCCCAGAAAAAGTTTTCCCTTTTCTCCCAAAATTTGGAAAATTTGGGGGAAACAAAATTTTAGAACCCAAAACCTATGGCAAGGTTTTCTCTTAGTTTTTGGGTTGTTTTTGGGGAAATTACAAAGCTCTTTTTTTTTCCCCCTTCCCCAACTTTTGACGAAACCCCAAACGCCCCTAGGGGAAATTTGTGTTCCCGAAAAAATGGACGTAGGGGTTTTTGGGGGCAAACGTGAGGGCCTTCAAAACCAGTCCCCGCCCCCTTTTCGAAATATGGGCCCAAAGGGTATATTTCCCGGTTGGGCCTCATGTCGCATCCCCCAGGGCCCGGGAGTGAGCTCCGCCCCCCAAGGGGTTTTTAAAACCCCCTTACCCTCGGGAACGATTAGGAGGGGTTTTAATTGATTCTAACGAAGGGGGAATTCTTTTAAATTTTCGGGAAAAGTTTCGGTTGGGAACAAAGCAAAAACTTTGGGTTTTACTTCGGGGTGAAACGAAGTGTGTTTTGATTTATAAAATGGCGGGAAGAGCAAAAGGGCTTTTCATGAGGCAAAGAACTCTGGGGGGAAAAAGGGGCATAGCCTGCATAACAGGGAAGGCAAGATAAAACCCAATCAGGGGACTAGCGGGTTTCTGTGACGCATCGGCACAATATAAGTTTGGGCGCGAGTGGGAGCTCAAACCCCTTTCACTTAAAAGGGATTGGGGAAGGGGCCCGGCCGGCGGCTGCTTATGTGGCTGATATTTAAAAGAACTCTTTTTTTCCTAAAACCAAATTTTGTGGGGGTTTTCAACGGGGTTTTTCCCCTCAAAAATGTTTTCTTTTAAAACTTTTAAATTTTGAATTTGGGGGGAATTGGGAAATTCGGGAAGTCCAGTGTGCGTCCATGCAGTGCATATACATTTTAATGCTTTTCTGAAAAACCACCAAAATTGAATAAAACCAAGGGGGATTTTAAGCCTGTTCCTGTGAAATTTAAATTTAAAAAAACCCAGCGTTTTTTACAAATACAAAATACCACTTTCTTTTTTGGGCTGCCCCAATTCTTTTGCGCAATTTAAAATCCGGGGTTTTAATTAAAACCCGTTGTTCGGCTGCTGGGGAAACAAAAAAGAAAAGGGGTTTTATTACACCGCCAAAAAAACTTTTTTTTTTCCTTTGGTTGAAATAATTCAAAAGCAAAGGGTTTAAATTTAAAAAGTTTTCCTCTTTTTGGTTTTGGGGTAAAATACACCCGGGGGTAACCCTTACAAAAGCGGGGTAGTTTTTGGCGGGCTCAATTCTTTTTGCGAAATTTAAAATTTTGGGTTTAACCCTAAGTATTTTTCTGCATTTGTACTCAGAAAAAGAAACTTTTTTTTTAAATCCCCACAGAAAAAAATTCAAAATTTTAAAATTTAAAAAAAACCATAATTCATTCCGAAGGTTTATTAACCCTTTTTGGTTTTTTATATTCAGTAAAAAAAACAGATTTTTTTTAAAAGGCCCCTAAAATTTCAATTTTTTCCTGCCCATTTGGGAGCGAAATTTTATTTTAAAAGGGGTTTTCCCCAAAGGCTTTTTTACTGAGTTTTTTTTGGGAGTAAAAATACAGGGTGTGTTTTTTATCATATACGGTTTATCTTCATAAACAGGGGTCTGTACATTTTAGAAAAAAACCAAAAGTAAACCCAAGAGGTAAAAGTTTTTAAACCTGCGAGGGGGCGGTGGCAAAAACATTTTGGAGCGGGCCCCAGGCCCGCACCCCAGAAAAAGGGGACGTCGCAGAGGGGTCACTGGGGTGAGGCCAAAACTGCCGCTTGCCCATCTACCCGGCATGTACGGGAAAAAGCAACCCAAAGGGGTTCTTGAATGGTTGACTAGGGTCACCCTTAACCCCTCCCAATGACATCGGGACAACCCCACCCAAAATTCGGTTGGGAAAACGTCAAGACAAAAACCCCTTTATTTGGGCATGGCCCAGGAGTGGGTCAGGGGCCCTAAACCCTGTCCTCAACCCGCCTCTGCCCCCAGTGCGGTTCCCAACCAGCCAGAGATCTACTATGTGTTCTGGGCTCAGCGCCCACATATTACCCGGGGAATAAAAATTTTTTTTGAGGAGGGCAGTCACAGCTATTTGGCGGGCGAAGAAAGGGGGCCAAAAACCCCCTGCCTTTTTGCGGGAGGGGGGCAAAGTATAAAATTTTTAAAGTGGGCAGGGGAAGGTCATGTTGTGAGGGTGGGGGCCTCTGCATCCCAAACCCGGTGATGAGGAAAAGCATGACGTTTAAAATTTTACAAATAGATGATGATGAAACCCCAAAACCGAATTTGGGACCCGGGGGGAAGGAAAGGGCTTCATCATCGCCCAGGGGGGGAAAAAAAGGGTAAACGGGCTTGCGCTTTTCCGGCCGTGAGTAAAGCGGGTGGAAAAAAATTGGGGGAGGCCCGGGGGGCCAAGCACCCAAACAGGGAAAAAAACCCGCTTCGCAGGCCCAAAGAAAGATAGGGGGCCACGGGGGCTCAGAAAGGGCCCGGGGCGGCGGTAGTAGTCACCAGGGGGGACCGTTGCCCGGAAAAATTTCAGTTTATGGGCAGTGGGGGGCCCAGTTTTTTGGGCAAAGACCCGGGGGAAACCGGATATAGGGTATTTTTTAAATCTGTGGGCGAAAGTGAAGTGTGGCCAGGGGGCAAAAGGGGCACAAGGGCCCCCTTGCGCAACCCATGCACCCGTCCCACCATTGGGGTGGCCTGGGAGAAACGGGGGCTCAGATGGGGTTTAATTCCTGCCCCCCGCAGCAACACACCCGGCCCCCCAGTGGCACGCATGCCATTGCGCCATAAAGGTCCAACCTCTGCAAAAGGGAAAGCTGTTTTTTTGACTCATTCCCGGTCCAGATGTCCTGCTCCTCGCTATCAGGCCCCAGCTCGTTCGCGAGGCGATTGCAAAGAGAAAAAACAGTATGCGTCCAACCACCCTAAGGTGCAGCAGCTCCCGTGTCTTTCCAAGTTGTTGGTATTGCAGTCCCCCCCTTTTCCAAATGGTGGAGTCTGCCCATTAGAAACTAAAGGGTTGTGCCGAGCCCAGTGGAGAGTTCCCAAGCCTAATTTCTTTTCCCAAAAAGGCAGTACAGACTTATAAATATGTAGACAAAATGGGCATTCCCTTTAGCTTATCGGTTTGCCAAGGTGCAAAGGCAGGCGGCCACTGGAGTGTAACCGGTCGGGCCGACAGTCCCTTTTCGGCCCCTTGGGTGAATGTGCTTCCTGTCCCGGCACCCAACAACTTGGACAGGAGACGCCGCTTTTTTCCCCCTCCACTTTTCAAACGCGGCTTCCCGCGCCAAAGCCGCCTTCCCCTCCCCCTCCACCACCCCCACCATCTCAGCCTCCACAAGTACTGCTTCATTACCACTGTGTAGGGGAAGCGGTGTCACCCGTTTAACCCTGGTTGCCTCGGCGAACGAAGTCACCAGGGGAGGAAATTTTCCTTCAGGGAGCAAGAAACGATGTGGGGGTTTTCCCCGCCAACGCAAATTGGAACCATGGTGTCGGACAATGGGAGGAACATGGTGTCTGCGCTGCACTGAGGAGGTATGGTCCAGGCGCCTTGCCCTGCATGTGTTCAAACAGAATTGAATATAAGTTTGATAGTTTGATAATCATTTTAATTTATGGCTTCCTTTTTTTTTCCC